>JAOVVI020000720.1:0-28784 GCA_028571085.2 Nepenthes alata | reverse complement strand
GGCAGAATATGAGCAAAATTTACATAATTATCTCGTTATGTGCCACATATTACTATTTTACTTTTTAAATTTTTGATGTGAATTAAATTATAGACATTAATAGGCACTTTTGAAAATTTGATTTGCTTTTTTTATTTTTGATATGTCAGTGTTTATCAAAATTTATGATCTTTTCTAAGGATCAGTTTGCTTAGTGGCTGAGATTTGACAACCTTGATTGATTGGACGTATAGACTTGACCATCTTGCTTAGGATTTTATAAGAGCTTCTACTATTTGGAAGCTTGATTGATCCCATGAACCTCTTAAATGGGTAAATTCTCCCTGTAAGCCAATTGTATTTGCTTAAGACTAAGGGAATCTAGGTAGATCATTGGCCAAAGTTAGGTGGGTGTGTTGTGAAAGTCAAATAGTCTTGGTAATCTTTCTCATTTTAAGGATTGATTTAAAAATCCTCATTGTGTGGCTGCCACATTGAAACTCATATTAGAGTGAGTAACTAGAATACATATTTTATTTGAGGCCCATAAATATATGGGCACTATTGGGTACAATATTATGTTAACTAATGGTGAATATTTACAAAGCCAAGTAACCTAACATTCAACATTAATTAAAGGCCTAACCAAAAAAAATCCCAAATTTTTAAGCATGTTAATTTTGAAATTAGATTTCACACACACCCCCATATATATATATATATATATAGATGAGATGAACAATAAAATGTAGTTTTTTATTTAAAAAATTTGTTCATGGTGTGTAAAGTTTTGGTTCATAATCGTATTACTCGTGAACAAAAAATAAATAAAAGTTTGTCAATATATTCTTATATTTTAAAAATATTTAAAGTAACAAATTGATTGGTATGTATTTAAATAATTTATAAATTTAAGGATTAAAAATACAACTTCTATAATTTAACTGTTCGAATTGGCCGGCCCTTTTCCGCACCTTTTTTTGTCTTATCGGTAGACCCCTCTCTTTTATACGCAATTATTTAGAGATGATGCCTCCAAGAAAATGGAAACCCATGGCCCATGATCCACACACCCACTGGGTTGTGGCATTTTCATGGGAAATAGTATACTTTTAATATAAATATGACAATTACAAATTTATTTTTTGCAATTTGATATCATGAAATTCTGGCAACCTGTAAAAAAAGATACCACTCGTAATAGTAATAAACCCAAAAAGGACATTGCCGTGTTTTCCCCTTTCGTTGAACCGGAGTTCTAATATGCACTGCAAACGAAATTTGCGTTATACCTAACACGGAGACACTCGGCGAGAGAGAGAGAGACCAAACTTCCGACAACCGCCCCCCTAGATTCGTTGACGAGATCGAAACGCATCACTATTTCATTATCCTCTTTCTCATCGACCTCAATCACGCAGGCAAGCAGGTACTGCTTTCCCTCTGGCACGAACAAGTATTTTCTGTATCTTTTCGTGGTTTTCACGGTAGAAATGTTGGCTTAGATTTCCGAGCTAATCCATTGATTGGAAACTATGAAGAAATTTCCCAGGCTGTTTTTGGCGGCGTCGATATGGGGACTTTGAAATTGAAATTCGATTTAAATTGTGGGCTTCTTAGCCGATGTTTTAGTGAGATAAACCAATTGCCGTGCTTCCCAAATCCAACGAAGCGTGCCTGTCCTATCAAATGAACTGATTTTGATAATATGGTGTTTCGATTCTGCGCGCTAGGTTGGATGTTGGCGATTGGGAGTCGTTCATACCTGAACTAGATCTGAATGGACAAGAGATCGAACCGGACAGATCTGCTTGCTGCTGGAAGGAAAAAGGTTGTTTTCATTGCACCCATTTATTGATTAACCAGAAAGTGGATTTTGCCTATAATGGTCATAGTGTGCTTGTGTTTTTACTAAACTGCTTAAAATGGATTTTGCCTATAATAGTCACAGTGTTTGTGTTATTAATAAACTTGATTGTGGCTGCTGCCTAGCAATGATAGCTATTTTTTTCCCGCTTGTATGCTACAATCGGTATTGGGTCTAGAAATTGCAGGTCCTATTCTAATTCTGATGGAAGTGAAATTGCAATAGAATTTAGAGTTCTACTGCTTGAATCACATAAGGTGTTATGAGTCTAGGAGGAAAAGGAAGTTTAGGCATGAGAGAATTTTTGGGCCATGCATGATAATGAAGGAAAACAACCGCCTAGCGTGATTTTAATAGTTTTTTTGTTTAAGAAAAATAGGAGTCTGTATTTAAATATCTTTTGTACAAATGTAGTTAAAAAGTTGTAATTGTAAATGGTGTCCACAAACTGGTCTAACCCAATCCAATTTTAATGATGGACAAGCACAGGCATGGTTTTAGCTTGCTGGATCGGGATAATTAGACATATTTTATCCCTTTAGCCCAACCTAGTCTCAGTTTGATTAGTTCTAATAGATGGGCAATCCTCAACATTAGAACTATAATTATTATCTCCCCTGGTAAATTACTAGGAGTTGTTCGATGTTATTTTTCAATTCCAAGAAATCAGATAAGAAACTAGAATTGCCATTCTAAATGCAATCAATCAAAAAGCACCGGAATTATGCCCATAATTCTAATTCTAACTTAGTATAGGCCCAATTTTGTACCTCCAAATGATACCAATAGAAGTTTATTTCCTCTGGCTCCACCTACACAAAACCGTGGCTATGGCTTATTTAATCTTTTTTCTAATCAATTTATAAGTTTGCTGTTTAGTTGCTGCAAGTAGCAGAGGTAAAGAGAAGCATATGGTCTTTTGAATGTCAGAGTTGGAACTGTCATGGATCCTTTGGTTTGGTTGGACACTGGATAGATGTAGATAGGTATTAATTTTGAGAACAATACTTTTTTTCTTTTCTTTTTTTCCCGATTCAAAAAAGATAGAGATTGGGTTGACCAAGTTATGAATTTTTTTTTGGGTAACTCTGTCTTCTAAAAAAGATCTTTATATTGAAGGAGCTGACAGCTTCAAATCTGTGCTAGCTTCTCTACCTCGGTAATCTTCGAAGCTGAAACAAATGTTTAGTGATGGGAGTCGGTAAAATCCTAGATGAGATCTGCTGTGCGTTGAGATAGTTCTAACTGGATGTAGTCCTTCGATCAAGTCGGATGAACTTAGCTATAAGGATTGTACAACCTGAATGGGTCATAGATTACTTAGATATGTGAGTTTCAGATAAACCATAGTATCCTTGCTCAAATGAGCACTACATGAATGTGTCATATTTTACATGGATGAATGAGGTTCGGGTGAACCTTTATCCTTGCTTGGATGAGTATAGCACTATAGCCCGAAGTGACATATTTCACTCAGAGGAGTGATGGTCATATGAACCATATTATTTTGTTCCGATGAGCTGAGCCCACATGAGATTTGTAGACGAGTAAGAGATCAACCGGGATGAGGTTGGCATCTCAAATGTCTAGACTTGTAACAATACACTTTGACTGATTCCTTCTTCTATTTGGAACTCTAGAGTGGAATGGACAATATGAAGGCCAAGCATGCAAGGACAATTATTCATAACCCATTCAGCCTCCAAGCATGCCTTCGGCCTTGGAATATGCTGAAATCGTGAATAACTGAAGTATGCAACATTCTTTGATTGGCACAGCTGTCCTGTCTCATCATCCAAGAATGATTATGGAAATTCTCTCATCAATTGCAGATGGAACAACATATGCAATCATGGCAACACCTCCAAAGCATGGCTAGAAGCTACCAGACCTCGTCGTAGATATTAAATTATCAATACTGAGCACTCAAGTGCAGGCTAGGAGGTGCCTTCACCATCATCCCCTACATCTAAGGACACCCTTCATTCTTCCCATTTTATATAAATATTCTTAGATCTTTTTTGGTTTGATGAAATAACAACGAAATAAGGACTGTCAGTAAATCATAATACTTCAAATAGTTATTTTGTCTTTTGGTTATTATTTTGGATGGGAATTGGTATCCTTGTGATTAACTACTACTATAGAAGTGGGAATAACTAGCACCAGGGTAGGTGATATTTGTTATTCGTAGACTTTAGAGAATAATTATTCCCCTTTCTGTCGTCGCTGGCCACTTTCAAATGAAGCAGCTATCTGCTGGAGATCCCCTAGCCTATGCTGCCATTACTACTGATTACCTCAGGTACCCATCGTTATTATCCATTACCTTTGTCCACCACCATACAAACCGGTAATTACTCCCACTTTATCAAAATCTTATTCGTTGATGGAGTTGATATTCCTGCCAGAAACAATGCTATATGTATTTCTACCTTATTCTACTCTCACCTTATTCTTGATAATATCTTTTTATTTCAGCATCAAAATAAATCATCATTGCTTTTGGTTGGATAGAATAAGGAAGAATAGTTATTATCTTGTTTGGTTGAATTTTTAGTGTGAGAATTGTTAACTGTGGAAAAATAACTATCATATAAGTAGGAATAAATCATAACCAAGGGAGAAGTGGTACTTTAGGTATTCAGGGCTTATTCAGTAAATAAAAAAATGTGACTATTTTAAAAAAAAATTTCTAAAAACAAAAAGATAAAGTGTTCGGATTTTTCCATTTAAGAAACTAGAAAACAAAGTTATTTTTAGTTTTTTTTTAATTTTGAACTGAAATTTGAAAATTTCAGAAAATATCAAATTGATGTTTTTCATAATTTTTCACTAGCTATAATATAAAGTTTTTCATATGTTTCTAAATTTTGTTTGTATAATATTATTTTATGTATGTGTGATTATAAAGATATTATTTCACAAGTTTATAAAGTATAAATATGTGCATCTAATAAATAATAAACTTTGATCCAATTTATAGCCAAATTTATTTGTATTTTTTAAAATTATTTTTCATTTGAGTTAACTTTTTTATAAGATGTATTAAATTGATATGAATTATACTTACACATTTAAAAAATACAATTTTTAATATAAACGATTAAAAATATGGCATCTCAATTAATATTTAGGCTATTTGATATTGACAATATTTAGGTTGTCGTTTAATATTTTCTATGACTTAATAAGATATTATTTATTGTTAATTTAATGAAAAAAATTAAACTAGCTATATTACAATAAATTAAAGGATCTTTGTTATTAAAATAATGTGTCAATATATATTTTTGACTTATTGAAAATTCTACAAATAGATGAGGCGATAAAAAGTTATCTAGCAGCGGACTTAGACTTGAGTAACTAATTTTGTGATGATAAAATTAAATTCATGTTTGACTCAATAGCTTATTGATTTTAGCTGAAGTGAGTTGAACCTATACTTTTAACAGAACAATAGTTAATGATTAAATATAAGGTATGTATATTATATTATAAAATATTTAGACATGTATTATTTTATATAATAGATTATAATTAAGAACCACATTTGATATATGTTGCTATTATGCGGCATATAGGTTTTTTTACAAATTTTGATGATTTTAATGCTGACAATCACAAAATGTGATTAGTTAATTTATTATAAATGAATATATTTAGTAAATTTATTAAATTTGTCAATTAATGATTTTTATCATTTGTCGGATGATTGAAAATTTGCAAGAAATTATAAATAAACATTAACTTGTTAAAATGTTTACATTTTTAACATAAACAAATGAATGTATTTTTTAGGAAAACTTTGAAAATAAAAAAAAGGAAAAAAAGGAAAAGAAAACTAGAAAATGAAAAATAGAAAACTGTTTTCCTAACTAAATAGAGCCTTAGTATTCCGGCCCTGGTCCCAGCCACCATTGCCAGCCGCCAATGTGGAGTACATGGAATAATTATTCTCATTATCAAAATCTTATAACCAAATGGTGCTAATATTTATTCAAATGTTATTCCATTCCCTTTTTATTTCTGATAATATTTATTACCTCCTTATTCCATTCTCTCATTAGTAAAACAAGAGTAGAAGAGGACATGGAAAACTAAGAGAGCAGTCACTTCATCAATGCTCTAGGCAAGTTTGTACTCTTTTTACACTTCTACGGTTTGGTTGTTTTCTTGAGAGAAATGGATAATATACCCCTGGGGCAGTCCTTCACGCTCTTCCAGGCTCAGAATTTATCTTTCTTCTAATAGACAGGTACTGACTTAGTCATTGGAGTGAATACCTTGATTTACAAATCTTGGCTCCATTCTCTTGTGTCTCTTCTATGATAATTGCCATCGCAGGCTCTGAAATAAGTGGGCTAAGACAGCACAAAGCAGGTTGGCAGGACCTAACATTTAGAAAAACAAAACCATTTAGCTGTGAGATTGATTGGTTCTGATGTTGATCTGGTGTTCTGTTTGTTTGTTACACAGCTTCAACAATTTCGTCAGAAGAAGGACAACAGAGGGAAGGATGGTAGAGGAAAGGATGGCAATGACAGCAGTAAACCCACAAGCGAAGTTGATAAATCTGATCAGGACTGTCATGATGCTGATGTGGCTTCTGATGCTTATAAAACAAAAGCAGAATTATCTCAAATTTCTGAAGGAGGAGTTGAATTGCTCCTTGATTCCAGTTTATCTGTATCAGCTTCAGAAGAGAATTGTATAGAATCTGCCTTTGATGCCAATGTAGTCGATCCCTTGTCAGTTCCTATCTCAGATGTGGGCAAAGGAGCAGCAGTTTTTCCTGGTGATGTTGAGCTACCAGTTGCGGATTCCGTGGCAGTAGATGCTTTCCATAAAGTTGATTTCCTTAATGCAAGCATACCAGAGGCAGATGATCTTAAAGTTAAAGGGGAACCTGAAGCGTCAGTTAATTCTGCCAACGTGGCTTCCGGTGGTGTTGATGTTGAGGGTCTGGATAAAGAAGATCAGGTATCCAACATAGGTTTGTGCCTGCTTTATCTTGTACGTCTTGCTACTATTATTTCTTCTTCTTTCATAGTTATTAATTAAAATTATTCATAAGGTAAGAGAAAAGTGATTTTAATTTTGATTTATAATTATATTCTCATTTGTTGTTGGGTAGGGGCAATGCAGGAAGTCCACATTCTCAGCTCAAATCATCATGATAGAAGTGTTGAGCTAGACCTGAAAGGAGATGGTATTCCCCTGGTGTCTGTGCCCAGTGAAGGTGCTGAAAGTGCTGCAGTTTCAGAGCACACCCCTGAGATGTTGAAAAGTGTTGATTCCATGCAAAACACACTGTTACATGTCTCTGCTGATGCAACCAGTGAAGTAGACAAAGATGATGAAACAGCTGAGGCTTTTGGCTCTGCCAAGGTGATGCCAGGGACTGCAGAAATTCTTTGTGAAATTCCTCATGAGGATGTGCTTGCTGGATCATCTTATGAAAAGACTGACTTCATACAGTCTGTTTCTGGTGATTCTGGACACTATGTAAAAGAAGGGAATCAAGCTATCAGCACAGTTGATGAAAGATATGGTGAGCAATACTTACCTGATGGATCGAATTCACCGAAAGGTAAAAGCCGTTTAAGGCTTCCAGAAACAAAATTTGTAAATTTATTTGGAGAGTATACTGTTTCTTCTGGTGCATATGAGAGCTCTGGTGGCCTCTCTGAGCTTGCAGAGGTGCTCAAGGGGCTTCCTGAAGATGATTTTGTATTCCTGATTAAATCAAGAGAAGCAGTGGATGGTGCTGGTATTAAGATGCCCAGAAATTGCACTGCTGATATTCCTGAGGCATTTCAACAACAGCTTTACCTTGCAAACGTTTCAAAAGATCTTTTTCTCTTACAAATTCTTGAACAGTCCAAGAATTTTGATGACCAGCATTATCAGTTGGTCGATGAAATATCCATGCTTAATGCTTCACTTGTGGATGTTCTGGAAAGGAACAGAAGCCTTGATGCTGAGCTTGCAAGGTGTAGATCAGAGGTCCAGGCGGCTATGCACGCCAAAGAGGAACTATTTGACCAATTCCATTCTGCAAAGATGGAAGTAAAATTTTCTGCTGCAGTGGATGAGCTGAAGATTAAACTGGCCCACTGCAATGACTTATTAGCAGTTTCGCAGGCTGAAAATGAAAGGCAATTGAAAATTTTATCAACAGTGACAGAGGAGAAAAATATATCTGAGGAGGTCAAGGAGCAATTTGTTGACGAAAATAAGAAGCTTTCCCAGGAGCTGGCTGACTGCAGGAACTCAGTGGCTTCTCTACAATCAGAAATTGTAAGCTTGAATGTAAATATTGCTTCCGTAGCTGGTGAGAGAAGGAAGTTGGAGAAGGAAAAGGATTTTTTGCTTAATGAGAGTGAGAACCTTTCTGTGGATTTGGCTGATTGCAAGCAATCCTTGGCAGCTTTGCAGGAGGAAAATTCCAAACTGATTGTGGCCCTTGCCATGGCAATGGAGGAGCAAAAGAAGCATGAGGAGGATAGAGATATTTTTGTCCATGAACGCCAGGGACTTTCAACTGAAATTTTGGGTTGTCAAGAGTTGTTGTCAGCAGAACATGGTAAATGCTTGCAGCTTGAGGATGATTTGAAAGAAGCAACATCACATCTTGAGCAACTGACTGAGGAAAATATTTTTCTTGATTTCAGTTTGGAAATATGTAAAGCTAAGCTACAAGACATTGATAACAAGCAAAGCCAGTTGTTATCTGAAGCTGCAAATGTTGGTAATCAATTCATTGGCTACCATGGTGCAGTTGATAATGATGATCAAAGAATTCCTATAAAACAAGTTGGTGAAATTGCATCTTCTGTATTGGGAAAACCTGTACCTGAATTCCTTGCAGAGATGCCACATTCTAATGAGCTTAAATGGGATGGCCATGATGATTCTGGGATTGTAATGTTGAAGGGACACTTGAAGGAGGCGGAGAAAGTTTTGCATGAACTTGAAAATGCTGTGGAGGGGATGCATTCTCATTCAACATTCTTGAGTCGATCTGTTGCTAAAACTGCAGCCCCAGGAGTATTGAAACTGATTCAAGCCTTTGAGTCGAAGGCTCTTGTTGATAACCATGAGTTGGACAGAACCTCTTCATCTGGAAGTCTACTGCATGGTGATCCATATTTGTCGGCCGAGGAGCAAACAGGGAATTTGAGAGCAATACTTGAGGCGATATCTCAGGATGTTGAGCATACAAGTTTTCTCAGGGATGAGAAAGATGGCCATAAGGTTTCTAATGTGGCATTTGGGAAGCTTGAGGTACAAATTAAAGTTCTGAAGGACTATAGTAGCATTCTGGAGTTCAGAAACATTGAGCTAGAGGTTCTCTATGCAGCTTTGAAGCAGCACATATGCGGCATTGAATCAAAGAATATTGCACTTGAGACTTCTCATGAAGCATTAGAAGTGCAAGAGGCTGGTCTTAGGGCAGAGAACAGTGGACTTCATATGAAGCTGAGGGATTACCATTCCAGAGTTAGTGATTTGGAGGGTCAATTATATGAATTACATAGAAGTTCATGCAAAATGGCTACTGAAATGTGTAATCAAGTAGAAACTCTGCAAAAGGAAATGTCTGGGAACATATTTGCTGTTGAGGGTGAATGGGAATCTAGTATTGCTAGGGTTTTTCAGATGGTAGAGAAGCTTGATGCAACTATGGGACAACCTTTTACCCCTTCTACTAACGAGGATAATATCTCAGCTATGTGCAGTCACATTTCTTTATCTGTTAGTGCTGCTTGTGAATTGATTGAGGATCTGACAATGAGGCTTGAAACTGCTTTCACTGAGCATGAAGCAGTTTCTAGCTCATATTCAGAAATGGATAAGAAATTTGAGGCTTTGAGTAGAGAGAATAAACTGGCTATTGATCTACTGCAGAAGATTTCATTTGAGCTTTTCAATGTTTTGAATGATTCTCTAGGACTTAATGGAGAAAATGAGACTCAAACACACGAAGATAGGTTGCATGATCCTCTTGATGTAAGCCACTTTGAGGGTCTCATCAAACAACTTTGTAGTTTGCTTGGTGAGAGGGTGCAGCTTAAGGAGCTGAACAACAAATTCCATTTAGAGTTGTTGGACAGAATAAATATCACAGAAGAACTGAACAAAAAGAGCATCAATCCACATGCTATTCTGAAGCTGGTTGAGGATCTGACTGGTGTGTTGGGGCTTCAAAATACACAACCTAACTTAGATGAGCCTGTGCTTTTACGTCTGCAATCTTCAGTCTCATTGCTCGTTCAAAAATACAAAGAGGCAGATGAAGATGCCAGATTGCTGAGAGAAGGTACCCACTCTATAATGACAGAGTTGATTGATTTGCAGGGACTTATTGAACACCTAAACTTCTCCAATTTTCAGCAGCAAAATGAAATCCTTATTCTCAAGGAAAGCTTAAATCAGGCAAAGGATGCCTTTGATGCTGCCTTAGGTGAATTACAGGAGAAAGTTACAGAGCTTGAGCAGTCAGAGCAGCGGGTGGCTTCTGTTAGAGAGAAACTCAGTATAGCTGTTGCCAAGGGTAAAGGTCTGATTGTGCAGCGTGACAGTCTCAAACAGTCCCTAGCAGAGACATCCAATGAACTGGAGAGATTTTCACAGGAATTATGTATGAAAGATTCCAGGCTTCATGAGGTTGAGGAGAAACTCAAGGCCTATTCAGAGGCAGGTGAACGGATGGAAGCTCTTGAATCTGAGCTCTCATATATTCGTAACTCAGCTACTACACTACGTGAGTCATTCCTACTCAAAGATTCTGCACTACAGAGGATAGAAGAGATTCTGGAAGATCTTGAGCTTCCAGAGCATTTTCATTCTAAAGGCATCATTGAAAGAGTTGATTGGTTAGCCAAGTTAGTCACCACAAACTCTATGCCACTTGCTGACTGGGACCAAAGTAATTCTGTAGGGGGAGGATCATACTCTGATGCTGGCTTTGCGATAATGGATGCATGGAAAGAAGATGGGCAGTCAAACACAAATCCGATTGAAGATCTGAGAAGAAAGTATGATGAGCTACAGACTAAGTTCTATGGATTGGCTGAACAAAATGCCATGCTGGAGCAATCATTAATGGAAAGAAATAACATGTTGCAAAGATGGGAGATGGTTTTGGAGAGGATCAATATACCACCACAGCTACAATCCATGGAGCCAGAAGAAAGGATTGAGTGGTTGGAAGGTGTCTTGTCAGAGACTGATGACCATTTGAGTTCTCTGCAGCATAAGATTGATCATCTTGAAAACTATTGTGGGTTACTATCTGCTGATCTGGAGGAATCACAAAGAAGAGTATGTGGTCTTGAGTCATCTCTGCAAGAGGTTTTTCATGAAAAAGAGGATCTTTCTGGACGCTTGACGGATTTGATTTCTGTTCATGAGAAAGCCTTGGAAAAGGTGGTCCAGTTGGAGTGCAAGACCGAGAAATTCCAGTATGAGGTGGATGCATTACAGGAGAAGTTGGTTGATAAGGTTCTAGTTGAGGAGCAAATTCAGCAAGTTGAAGGTGGGATAGTGAGATTGCAGAACTTGATCATTAATGCTTTGCCGGACTCTGGCTTAGAAATTGTGTTTCCTGATGGGAGCAGGATTGAGCGCTTGGAACAATTGTTAAAGATACTCATTGAGAGTTATACAAGAAATAGTGTGGAAAGTCCTGGAAATGAAACAGCTTATGAACGCATGCCTGAGCATGGTGAAAATCTTGATGAATTGAGCACTAGGGAAGCAGCTGATGTGGACACCCTTAAACATGCTGATGCAGATGTTGATAAGCTAAGGGCTAGAGATATGGTGGTTGAGGAGGGGCAGAATGCAATGGATCTGAGAAGAGAGCTTGATGGGCTTATGGTTGAATTTGTACATCTTAGGGAGCAGAGAGATGAGTATGTGGAGAAGTGTCAATTGTTGGCAGGTGAGTTAGAAGCTTCAGGTAGGAAAAAGGATGAATTGCAAGAACTGCTTAATCAGGAGGAGCAGAAATCATCTACTCTTCGGGAGAAGCTAAATGTTGCAGTTAGGAAAGGTAAATCATTGGTTCAGCAACGGGATAGTCTGAAACAAACTATTGAAGAAATGACTAATGAGATTGATCAATTGAAAACTGAGATGAATATACGGGAAAATGCTGTATCTGAGTTCCAAGCAAAGATCGCTAACATGTCTGCCATAATGGAGCAAGATAAAGCCAGTGAATCTAAGAACTTGCTCCTGAAAAGTCAACTGATAGATGCAGAGCAGCGGCTGCAGGAAAGGGAGCATACTTTGAGCATGCTTTTGAACAAAATGGGTGAGATTGATATCATCGATCAGCTTAATGTCAGTGACCCAGAGCAGAAATTGGAAGGAATTAGGAGACTGTGCTCTGACTTGCAGGCTTCTGTAGCATCTTCTGAGAAAGAGATGGAAAAATCTAAAAGAGCAGCAGAACTACTCCTAGCAGAGTTGAATGAGGTACAGGAAAGGAATGATGGTCTGCAAGATGAATTAGCAAGGACTTATGATAAAATCTCAACCCTCTCCTGGGAAATGGAAGTTGAAAAGTCTGCCAAACTTGAAGTACTTTCACAAATGGACATATTATCTGAAGAAAGAAGAGAGCAACTAGCTGAATTTGAGGAATTAAAATCCAGTTTGCTTGAACTTGAGAAGATCATCTTTGAAATTAATAATATAACTGCCGATGTCTTTACAAAGGATGTGGAGCTTTTTCACAATCTGAACATCGCTGTGGATTCAGTTCTGGAAGAGACAGAGTCTGGAATGCCACTTGTTGGTGTTTCTGGCAGACTAGACTATGAAAATTCAAGAAAGAAGGTATTAATCTTACAGTAATTTGTTTTAAAATGCCATATGCTTGTCGAAGAAGTCTTTGCCTCAGTATCTTTTTCTTCTTTTCGTGTTCTCTTCTCTTTTGAAGATTGCTAATTATCCATTTAGCTTCAAATATGTGGATTACAAATAACTAATCATAAATTTCAGATTGCGTTCAGTGGAAATTTTCAGGAATTATGCTGTTATCTGAGTTGTGTTGATACACTGTTGCAATTGTTGTCACTATTCTTTATGCTGTTTTTTTTTTCAATGGTTACTCATCCACTTGTTTGGTAAATATGACTTATAGTTTGCATTTGTGGATAACAGGAACTAGAATCACCATGAGCCACATCACATGTTCTTGTGCTATGCATGCTGGTTGTTTGGTCACATGCAGTGAACTTGGCTAAAATTTAGATGGGGAAGATGGAATGACTTATAGAAGGTTAAGAAAAGTGTGGCTACCATATGATTTTCATGTTTATGCCTGGCTTGTGATAATTTGAACTCAATTTCTATCTTCAGTTTGAAGTTTTATTGCTTAAATGGTAAAAAAGCCGGTTGATTTTTTTTCATTGCATCTGCATTCTGTGTACAAGATAAGTGTAAGCCTGTGAATTACACATCTGCTATTCCCTTGATCTCGTTCAACCTTATGAACCCGAGGTTCTGGTTTACTTGCTATGCTTTATTTGTGTCTTGTGATTATGGGGAATCATCTTATTTGTAAAGTTGGCATCTTCTTATTAATAGACCCTGATATTTTGAGCAAAAGATTTTTAGCTGCCTTTTGATGATTGATTTATTATAAATTTCATCTTGCATTATATTAACAAATATCTCCCTTTTTTTTTTAATCTCTTGAAGAGATTAACTTGAATTCTGCTCTCTGCAGGACTTCCAACCTGCATCTTCCTTCTGGGACTCTAAGATGCCTGATCAATCCGATGAAGTTGTTGGAAATGATACTTGTAATTTTATTGGGCATCATCTTCAAAAGTTGACAGCAGAAATTGGTTTTTTTAAGGAAAGGATATCCAGCTACTCAAGGTCATTGCAAAAAGAGGCTGAACAGTTAATCAATGGTATTAATAATTTGCAGAGAGAAGTCACTTCCCAGAAAATGTCCCTGCAATCCATGAAGAGTGAACGAATGCATCTTGAATCAACAGTGAGAGAGAAAGATGCGGAAAACATTGTTATTCTAAGAAGCATATCCTTGCTTTTTGAAGCATGCACTAGTTCAATTGTGGTGATTGAAAGTACAAAAGGTCAAATGGTTGGAAATGTTTTGGCTTCTGGTGATGTAGATGTTACATTGAAATCTCTGGCTTTGGCTGACGGAGAAATTTCTTGTAGCAGCCAAACTTTTCCATCTTCTGAGGGATATGTCAAAACTTTGGCAGATAGGCTACTATTTGCTGTAAAAGATTTTGTCAGTATTCAAGCTGAGAGTTTAGAAGATCATCATAAGGAGTTGAGGACTGCTTTATCAAATTTGCAGAGAGATCTCCAAGAGAAGGATATTGAAAAGAACCGCATTTGTATGGAGCTTGTAAGTCAAATTAAGGAAGCCGAAGCCACTGCAACAAACTATTCCCGAGATCTTGAATCTTCAAAAAATCAGGTACATGATCTACAGAAAAGGTGTAAAGTGATGGAAGAGGAGCAAAACTCTTTGAAACAACGAGTGATTGACCTGCAACAAAAGGAAGTTATCTCAATAGAGTTACAAGACAAGGTTAATTTGCTGACTGATATGATGGCTACCAAAGAACAAGGTTGTTATTCTTTCTGATATTCCATTTCTTCTCTCTCTCTCTGTGGCTGGTTTAACATATTGAATCTGCCATTTCCTAATCCTATATACTATGTGCAATATTATCGCTATTGTTTTCTAAATTCAACTGGGTTTTTGTTGCAGAAATTGAAGCTTTGATGCAAGCACTTGATGAGGAAGAGAATCAAATGGAAGGCCTGCGAAATAAGATTGGGCAATTGGAAGAAGTTATGCAGAAGAAGAACACAGATTTGCAACATGTAGAAGCTTCACGTGCTAAGGCCATGAAGAAGCTCTCAGTGACTGTGACCAAGTTTGATGAGCTGCATCATATGTCTGAGGGCCTTCTGTCTGAGATTGAAAACCTTCAATCGCAATTGCAGGACCGGGATTCAGAAATTTCTTTCTTGAGGCAAGAGGTCACTAGATGCACAAATGATGTTCTGTTGGCTTCAAAGTTGACTAAAGAGAGAGATTCAAATGAATTTCAGGAGTTGCTGGCATGGTTGGACAAGATGTGCTCTGGGGTTCTGATGCATGATGTACATCTTGGCAATAACAATAACAGTCATGAATATAAGGAGCGTCTCCAAAAGGATATTACTTCTCTGATATCTGAATTGGAGGACTTGCGTGTTGTTGCTCAAAGAAAGGATGCATTATTACAAGCTGAGAGAAATAGGATAGAAGAGCTATTGCGGAGAAAAGAAGCTCTGGAGGCTAGCTTACATGAAAAGGAATTTCACTTATCAGTCCGAGGTGCTGGGGATTTTGGAGACTCAACTTCAGAAATTGTGGAGATTGAGCCAGTGGTATGTCATTACATAGAATACCCATCTTGCTGCATCTATAACTTTATTTTGAGAAAAGTTCTCCTTTGCACAAGTACTGAATCTAGGGAGAGAGGCCTTCAATCTCTATTTAGTTATACATAGGTTACTATATCCAGGTTATGAAATGCCTTACATAAAAATTAGCTGTCTTAGTTCAGTAATCAGTATTCTTCTATTCATTGAGTTAGATTTTTCTGAAACCAAGGACCTAGCTTTTTACAGCAGCATTCTTTTATGCAGTACCATGTTTCACTTATATTTGATAGCATTTTTCTTTCTGATATAAGACGATCAAATCTCTTGCATGCTACTTTTTGTACATATTGTTCAGTTGGTGTATTATACTAATTACTATTCCTTACTGCATTCATGCTTTGGTTAGCTGCCTTTTCTTCTGGGGCATCTATCACTTGTCTATGTAACTTCATTAGCTTGTGCACTTGCTGCACCATTGTATACTTTCAGGAATTACAGTATTAATACTTTGCATTATTATGTCTTTCTTGGCAGATGTGTTTGTTGATCATTTCATTAGCTTGTGCACTTATACTCTCAGGAATTACAGCATCAATGCTTTTCATTATTATCGTCTTTCTTGGCAGATGTGTTTGTTGATCATTTCATCTGTATCATGCATTTTGAGTAGCCAAAGCTATTAAGTACTAAATATTGAAGCCATGACAATGCGACATACCTTTGGTGTTCTGTTGTATTTGTATAATATGGAAGTAAATAGCCACCTCAGTTGCTGTGAGATAATTCTCTGCCAATCTCTAAGGTGATGCGTCCTTGTCAGCTTACCTGTTTTGATCCCTGCCAAAATAAATGTGCAACTTATCCACAATCCTGATGAAAAGGAAATGCCCAATTGTTTTTAGTTTTGTATTGGCATGAGCATGTACAACTACCCTGCTGCATAGCTTCTATCAAATTAACTTCAGTAGAATGTTTCTTTTGCTGTTTTTGTGTGGATCTGCCCACTTTTTTGGATGGGTCTTTCTACACCCTGGAAATCCTATTTAATTTAAGGGATTTTACATGATCACTGTATTATTTGTACTCTTGTGCCTCATCAATGACATTTCACTCTAAATTGATTTCTAACAATTGGTTTTATGGCTTTGTTAATTACTAATAAAATCTAGTTGATGGATTATAGAGACATCATCTAAGAATAAGGTGATGAGCATTGAAACTTACAATGAACCTGTTAAGCAAGCCTTAATGATGCACCTGATGCAGGTGAACAAATGGGCAGTACCTGTGGTTTCCACTGCTTCTCAGGTTCGTGTTTTACGGAAAGCCAATAATAATGATCTAGTCTCCATAGCCATGGATGCAGAATCTGGTGGTACCGGTAGTTTAGAATATGAGGAAGATGATAAAAGTAATACTCCCTTGCTCATTCTTCTATTTTACCTTAGATGTTTAATTTTTGACTGAAGAATTCATTTCCTTATGATCTTTGGTGAGCATATTTGACTTTTCATCACTTTTCCCTTCAGTTCATGGCTTCAAGTCACTTACCACTTCAAGGTTTGTCCCCAAATTTACAAGGCCCGTCAGCGACACGGTTGATGGCCTTTGGTAAATCCTACTTCATCTGTTACCTATGCAATCTTATGTAGATATATCTACACAATTCTAAATGGCTTGTCTATGTGCTATCTGCCAGGGTTTCTTGTGATCGAGCACTAATGCGCCAGCCTGCTTTACGGCTTGGTATCATTATCTACTGGGCTTTGTTGCACACACTTCTTGCAACATTTGTCATTTGAAATTTCCAGAATGGTTGGTTTTCTATCTTCTCATCTTATTTTCTTGGGGCAGATTTGCAATGTTTGTGTTACTTATGGTAATAAATATCAGGTGAAATTGTTAATCGGCAGAGTTAGAGCAGAAAAGCTTTTTCTATCATGTGTTTGTATGTGATAGCTTTCCCTGCTTTGGTCCTTAAAAAAATTAAGGAAAAGAAAATTCCAAATGGGGTCTTTGTTACTGCCAATTTTTTAATCCTATTCATTGCAAGGATAAATTTATGCTGGTTTCCTGTGATATTCCTTGTGATGTTTAATTATGTGATTTTTGTCGGTGCTTTTCTCTTTCTGATGTTTTATGTTATGAAGTAGGTTATTGCATATAGAGTCGTACACAAGCTGAACTAAGCTTCCAGGGGTTCAAGCTTATTGTCAAGCTCCTAATCTAGCTTAACTTATTGTTCAAGCTTGCCACAAGCTTGATGTTTGACTAAAAGCAAATTTTCATCTTCGATTTGGTTTATGTATTCAAGGACATAATTTTTCTTTCATTTTTTTTCTTGAAGGGAATGTGCCAATTATTAATTCAATGCCATAGCCTTGTTGTCATTTGATGAAACTAATTAATTTCAGTTGTTACATTATTCAATCTTACAACAAGGATTTATTTAATCTGAGGTTTTTTGCCAGCAATTATAATTTCTCTGCACGAGTTAATCAATTGTTCAAAATATACTACATTTTGAGGTTTTGGAAACAAAGTAAGATTTTTTTCAAATATATATTTCTATAGAAAGTTATGATCAATTAAAGACTTTCAATGTATTTAGAAATACAAAGCTAAGATGAATTAAAGACTTCCATTGTAATTTTTCAATGTTTATGTTTTCTCAGTACCCCCCCCCTCCTCTCTCTAATGAATAGTATCAACAATTATTTAATTTCATCAAATAAAAACATGATGAATATTTCATTGATTAGTAATCTATTGTAGTGTTTAGTTTACAAGATGGATAATTTTTTTTATTTAGGGTGCTATTTCTAGAATAATAGAACTCTTTACAAAACTAATTAGCAATTGAACCATAAATGAGCTCCTTCATCAACTGATATGAGCCAAGAACCCCTCCACCTTCAGTTGGAACATGGGTTTTACTGGATGAGCCTAGGAGTGTTGTTCAAGCTTGTTCACTTGGCTTATAAAGAACCCAAAATAAATGCTACCAGGCTGCTTCACCTGTAGCATGCCTATACTACTAATTAATTCACTTATATTTGCACACATAAATTTGTATTTATCTTAAGCTTCTTTAAGTCAGCTAGAATGCTAGATGTACCATGGGCAGCTAACACTTTCCTTGGGCAAAGAACTTTGACACTTCTCCTGGCATTTGTCCATATAGGGCAATGAATGATTTGAAAAGTATGTTGAGCTAATCAAATTGTTTGTACAATGCATAACTCCAGACCTCTAATTAGTTTATTTGGAACTAAACTATTAGTAAAACTGGGATTATTTAGAGAGAGAATTACACTCGAGGGTGGCTGTGTCGTACTTCTTGTTGGTATCCTGGTTACTGGTAGTCTTTTACGTCCCCAATCCCTTCATGATTAAGGCCTTTGCACCGTGCTTGTCTTTGTAGCATTAGTTATTGCTACGAATGCTATGAAACTTTGAAGAAAGCCAAACATGAAAAAAAGGGTGACTTGGACCATGAGTCTCTCCGTATCAGTCTCTCTGACAGAGGTTAAACATGTATATTCCTATCCCTACATATCCGTGATTCTTAACATGCTTATGATTAATTTATTCACCGCATGCAGATTCTCCTGTGGTTGGGACGCAAAGTGCTGTGGATCCCTACATGCCTTCAGTTGGTATATTTGCATGTCATTGGATTTTTCTTCATGATAATCTTTGGTGTTATTGGGCAATTTTTGGCCCAACTACACGTACTGAGATAGATTTTCTTTTTCTTCGATGAATCTCAGTGAAACTCCTTGCTTAATCGAGGAAGCATCTCGGTTGATCATGGGGTGATACGGATTAAGCATATTTGTTGTATAGAAGAAAGCAGTGCAACACCTTTCATACCCATTTTGGCATTCAATAGTTATATTGGGAAACAGGTGTAATATGTACCTCACGTTGTTTAATAAAAAGGATGGTTGTGTTCATTTTGGGAGACTCGTGAAGGAAAATATCCACCTGTCCGCAGCTGGAGCTGTGAATGTTGATTGTTACACGTTTGGCTTCTTCACTAAATTTGGTTACCCTCAGCAGCTTTTTGCCGAGAATATTAATAAGCTTTAGGGTGGCATGGTTAGATTGCCAACCACCGATCGATGTTTGTTGACACACATGAGCTCCCCGCACGATGTTCCGTCTACATGATGATAGAAATAGCTGCCCTCAGTTTGTCTTCGCACACGGCCGCATCCTTGTGAGAGGCCTCACGGAGATGCTGCATGCTTGGCAACTAATTTGATTAATTGACGTATCTCTCTGCTTTAGACACGGTGCCGTCTGTGCATGAGGTATGCTCTTATACATTTACGGGGCCTCCGGAGCCCCCCAAATGTATAAATATTGTTGAATCCATTTAGATAGGGCCAGCAATTATGTCAGTACGTATCAAATAAAGGAGTGCTGCTTTTAGGTTATGAACATCTGGTCCAAAAGCACATATCTTAACCAAGTAATTTCGAAACAATTTGTGGCTATTGAGTTGTACTTAACCTCTGTCGACAATTGTGAAACAGTAATCTGTTTCTTAAATGTCCAAAAATTAAGTTAGGGTTTTTTTTTTTTTTTTAAGAAGAAAAGTTCAGTGTTTTATAATAGAGTAACAAGTATCTAGGCTGAAAGCCCACTTTGAGCTGCAAAATGCGGACAAATTCAAGATGGCAGCAGCGGATATCCTAGAGATTGCTTGATATGCAATAAAAGTATTTGAGCTACAACATAATGTGCATCATCTGGTTTCTCTATGAATTGACTTAGAACCTACACAAAGCAACTTCAATCTGCCTAAGTGATCGTTACATAAAACAATCTGCTAGTTACCCTTTTATAAACAATGAGATGGAACGAGGGGACACACTATAATCCCTGCAAAACTTAGCACTTTGATCAATCGAAGCTTTGGTAGGTCGGGCTGCAGGAACTAGGCTACTTGTAGAAAGTCAATGAATGTAATACCCGAATTCCCATTTAATTTATTTTGATATTAATTATTATTTTAAATATTTGGATGTGTTAAAAATTGATTGAATCTTATAAAATTTAAAAGAATTTTGACTCAGATTTGCTTAAAGTGCGCTTGAGTATCGATTCCAATAAGTTTGCACTCGAGGCACACCCGAGGCCATGTCCGAGCGTCAATTTCAGATTAGTGGTGCCTAGGGCGCGCTTAAATTGGCACTTGAGCACCATTTTAGCTTTTGAAGGGGAGCAGTCGGCATTGTGGCCATTTGCGCATGGAAGAAGAAAAAGAAAGGAGAGAGAGGGAATAGAAGGAAGAGGAGAGGAAGAGAGAAGAGGTAAATCAGTACAATCTTTTATCAGATTTACTTTGTATAAAGTCGAGACAAGTATCTATAAGCCCTATCATTGATTTATGTTGAGAATCAAAAGGTTGGGTAGTAGCATCCTCGGAGTAGCGAGGAAGGGAACCAACCCTAGACGAGGGAGGTAAATTTTCTCCTTGGAGGCAAATTAGCTGGCTCCGTTGACATAAAATTTAGCTTAACCTTTCTAAGAACATCGTGTTCTTGAATTAGGTTTATTTCATGACCAACCGCGGAGAGAGCAACCCTACTAAATTAACTATAGAAAAGAGGATTCAACAAATGGCCCAATTGGCAATTGCCAACCTGCTGAACAAAAACTTATCCTCCCAACCCTTAGCAAAATCAGGGTTACTTTCCTCCAGAGTAGACTTCAAACCTCAGGCTAAGGTAAAAGCATCTTGATTTCCCTAGAGAGATGCAAAGCAACCCCCAAAATACAATCAAAGCCGAGGCAGCTTTCTTCAAGTGAAAAAAGGTGCAAAGTAACCAAATATGGCTCAATGTTCTGTTAAAGATGAGGAAAATATTCACAATATTTCGAATGTCAGCAATCACAGGGAAAAGAGGAAATTGGATCCTGTTCTTCACCTCCACCTCATATGCAGTGATATAGTCCTAGAACGGAGCGTGGCCTCGATAGTTCTGCTATGGAGTCATAATCAGAAACGCCAAATCTTGCTTGGCATATGTCAACGTTTGATGTTATCATGATACGCCCTCTTTATTTGATTGAGGCCGACTTTGATAGGCCTAACCCGGGAGAGGTACTCGTAGAGGTATTGACAGCAAGCTTGGAAGAAGATGCAACAGCCAAGCAACAAACTATCGAAAGCAGATAGAACCTCGCAAGAAGTAGGATCAGGAAGAAGTGCTTTCATAGAAGTAAGTAGGATCACTCAACCCAGCTTTGGCAAATGCACTAAAGAAGGGTTAGATTGTAGCAAATTGTTAAAACGGGCAAGTCAAAACCCTAGAACACATTAGCACATTAACCAGGGCTATGAACCGTTGGTCACCATTCTGGTTAGCAGGCAACATGATGATCCAGCACACACTAACGCATATTATGCCAAAAAGGAGCCTATCATGCCCGAAAAGAAGATTAACAGCATAGATATCTATTAGATATATGGCAGCACCCAGCAAAGATCATGAAAAAAGAAGCATTTACTCTCTAGCATAGGAACGTATCCAGTTAGAGTATAAACACACCACTAACCCACGTTAACAAAGATACTAAAAATTTATTGAGAAAGATGAGCCTAGCACCAAGGAGAATGAGATATTCCTATAAGATGGAGGCCCAAAAGAGCCAAAATATTCCTCTGCAACCTTAAAGGGAAAAAAGCATAAACTCATTCTGACATCTCTAGTTGCCCCGAGAGAAGTAGCTAATCATCCCAGAGGGAAGCAGTTGGATAGATAGCAAAGGTCGGTTTACTCCTTGCCCAGAGACACAGTATTTCTCGACAACAAGGCTACTAGGAAACAACTATCACATGCCGATCATATTAATCGAGAGAGCGGTTAAATTCTTAACCCCATTGATTTTCTTGCTCGAGCTTTAAGGAGCTACACTTTGGATCGACACTTGAGCCTCATTGATTTTGTTGCTTACGGGGTACAGGATTAGGCTGTTGGCATTCTAACCCAAATCTAACTGTAGGATGATCGCCGCTTTGAATAGACTTCTGTCCAGGTCACGCATCAAGTATAATTGCATTGTCCAACGGAATTGCAAGGGCTAAGGGACAAAACCAACAAATGATCATCACAAGACAAATCAACGTATCGTGTGGCAGCAAATCAAACCACAGGCACCACCGCCCAGAAATCCATGAGAGCGGTTTCATCGATTAAAACTTAAAACGAAGACAAGGTCCGTCATATATTTGAGGAAATCCTCTTAATCAGTTCATATTGTTAATTTGTGGCACAAAAGAAAACGTTGGTCCATATACTCGCCGGGAGTGTAGATTAATTTGCAATTTACAACTAACAACGAAATCCAAATCCAGATATTTAATCGTACATGTAACTAGAGAGAAAGGTGGTTGCTGATTCGATCAAATTAAATTAAGCACAAGCACAGGGATTGTCAACGACGACGGCATCTTCATAGGAAGATCTGAAGAAGAGGTAGCCGACGGACAACCCTACCACCACCGACAAGAAAACACCTCCGTTGAAGGACATGACGGCCAGCATCAGCATGTATCCAATCGCTGAATTGATTCCGAACAGCGCCGCCGCCGCAAACCTGGCCGGACCCCAGCGGCGGAGGGATCCCCCCAGCTTCAGGTGCTTCAGGAGAAGTGGTGCCTCCATCGACGCCGCCTGCGGATTAGAATTTGAGGGGGAGGAGGAAGCCGCCGCGGTGGAGGCGGATGTGGTGAGCTGCTTGAATTGGAGGCGACGATGTTCCGCGTATTGATAGAAGACGGAGAAGAGGAGGCAGGCGACGAGGGTGAGGGAGTAATCGGCCCAATTTTCTGTCTTCCAGAAGTCGAATAGCAGCGTCACCTCCGTCCCCCAGTAGAAGGTCATGTGCATCATTTTCCAATTCTCAACGCAAGCTTCTCTCTTCTTTGACTCCTTTCTTGGCCGCGATCTCTCTTCCTGCGTTAGTCAGACACAGAGGAGAAACGGAGAGGAGGAGTAGGAGGATAAAAATGGTGAGAATAGAGGTTGGGCAGAAAGGGTAAGATTTAAGAATGGTAGGTGAGGTCGAAGAAGACGTTCAAATGTTGCGTCGTACAATTTGGTTGTACTACCGAGTAGTACAGGCTTGGCTGCCATGAAAGTCGCGAGTTTGCGCAAGTTAGGGTGAACAAAATTTTTGCAAAAATTGTTAGATATAAGTTTAGTTTGATTAACCTATTGATGGTTTCTGTCCAGTTTTGGTCCCCCATGGGACCGAGTTGGATAGCTAACGTTATTGAAAAACCAATCCAATTGGATACTCTTACAGCTAAAATGGAAAAAATGCGATATGTCCGAGCCTGTGTGGAAATATTGGCACCGTCGTCTCTGCCCGATAAAATCAAACTTCAATCTAGTGACTCATTGGGGGTGCAGCGAGGTGTTGAAGCGGCGGTACGATACCAATGGAAGCTTCTCCGGTGTGACCTCTGTAAACTCACGGGGCATAGCAAGGACCGATATAAATCAAGCTTAAAATACAGACCAACGGGGCATTTAATCCCAAATCCTTTTAGTGGCCAAGCTAAAGTAATTAAAGAGGATAAGAGGAAGGCCGATTCTGCAATCTCCTCTACGGCTTCAGATTCTAATGTTACTTCAACCAATTCTTTTGCCATTCTTCAAGAAGCTGAAGTAGAAGTCACTCAGGCTAAGGGGAAGGAGAATGAAGATCTAGACCCTGTTTGCTTTAAAATACAACTATAAAGTACAAACGTTTATGAATTATTTTTATACTTCTATATATAAAGTGGCTTTTAAAATAGCATACTTGATTACAATACAGATAATTAAATATAAATTTTTAATAAATTTCACTGTAAAATTATGACAGACTGACAAATATGCTAATTCTTTATATTTTTATTTTGAAATTTTAACTTGAACGAGTATTAAAATAATAATTTTTTTTAAAAAAATGAAGTTAATGTACAGTTGTTTCAACTTGATATACTGAAATTCTTACTCTGAACATCCCGAATTCAGTTACCTAGAAACTTTGTCCCTTTCCTCTCTCTTCTTCTCTCTCTTTGGCCTTTCACTCTCTTATTTCTCTCTCCCTCTCTGTTCCACCACTTGTAAATGCGATGTAACTTATCCTCGGCCGAAATTTTATAACTGGCCCACGCTTAAGCGTGGCTCAGGTATGTATCAAGTGCTACAGTTCTATTTTCGGCGCTTGAACGCCTTTTGGGCGCAATTCAGATGCAAAAGCTCTCTAAAATTTAGGTTCGAGTGCATATTAAGTGTGCTTCAGGCGCAAGTGTTACTGTTTTTGGGTGAGTGGTCTGTCAAGCCTGCGGCAGGCCCAACTCAGACTTAAACCCAATTTAGACACATTAGGCTCATATTCAATTCAATTCAGTTTTTGACTCTTTGTCCCAATTTTTTACATCATTTATCCTTACTTTTAATTATATTATCTTAATTAATTATGATTAATATAATTATAAAACTCGGACCTTATGGGGCACATCATTAGATGGCACACCTTGTTAACTAAGTCATAGGAGCTCAAAATGTTGGTCCTAACCGAAGTTGTCATTTGTTTTTCAATTTTATGGACTCGCATATTTTTGAATTCATGGAAAAGTTAGAATTTTTGAAAGCAAATGGATGGCTAGAACAATAAGGTGTTTGACATCATCGACCGTAGAGCAGAGGATGAGGTCCTCTTTGCTAGTTATGGACTCGCCGGTGAAGCTGAACATTGGTAGATGATACAAAAACGAGAGCTAGAGCAGCTGTTGAGGGGATCTCATGGATAGGTTTCTACATCGATCCAATGATAAGTTTTCCATTTTATGCTCAACTTGGAAAAGAGATTTAAATCTTGATAATGGCACAAGGTGTCATGACCCGGCCTGATTTTTGAAAACAATACTAAGCAATTTGGATTACAATACGAGAAATCATAAACACAACATATAAATCTTGAACAAAAATAATTATCCAACATCAACTATTATATAAAATTTTCACATCTACATGAAAGTATTCCTGATTAAATATAAGACTAAACTAACAATTATAACATAATATTCTATCTAAAATATAATAATATAAGATAAATAAATCTAAGTATTATTCTAATCCATAGACATATCAGTGAAACTTTGAGTCGGTTACACCACTCTACATCTAAGCCTCAAATGTCCCTACAATTAATATGGCAGAATGGAACAAAAACCAACAAATCATATAATCGAAAGAATAATAGAGACATTAATCATATTGGAAACTCAAAGGTTAAATCTAATACCTCAAACAATTATTATGCTGTATTTTCCAAAACTAACAAACTAAATCATCATATTGAACTAGATAGTTCTAAACTTTGTCATCAATGGTTTGGACATATAAATTATAAGAATTTACCTAAGATTTCAAAAAGAGAGACTGCTAAAGGTCTACTGAATTTGG
This sequence comes from Nepenthes alata, assembly GCA_028571085.2. Classification (NCBI taxonomy): domain Eukaryota; kingdom Viridiplantae; phylum Streptophyta; class Magnoliopsida; order Caryophyllales; family Nepenthaceae; genus Nepenthes; species Nepenthes alata. The sequence goes on along the minus strand of JAOVVI020000720.1, from coordinate 3,017 downwards.
TGGAAAACAACAAAAATGCGTGTGGACTATGTTAAGTAGAAGATAGACCAAAACTAGACATAAGAAAGTCACTAAAATCAACCCCAAAAAAACTTTAGAACTTCTCAGCATGGATCTAATGGAACCTACTAGAATTCAAATATTATGAGGAAAGAAGTATATCTTAATTGTTGTTGATGACTTTACTAGGTTTGTTTTAGTTGAAATGTTAAGAGAAAAGTTTGCACACCTCTAATGTAGCCATGACCCTATTTAAATACTTCGAAATGAACAAGATACATCTATGATTAGGATTCAGGTTGATCATGGAAGAGAATTTGATAATATAAATATTAAAACTTATTACAAAAATGAAGGAATATACAGAGTATTTTTTGCTCTAATAACTTTTCAGCAAGATAGGGTTATGAAAATTGAGAATAAGACTATTCAAGAAATGGTGAGAACCATGATGCATAATAAGTGTATTTCTATGCACTTTTGAGGAGATGTTCTCAATACTGCTTATCATATTATCAATTGGACATATCTTAAACTTAGAATGGACAAGACTTCTTATAAATTTTAGAAAGGAAAGAAGCATACTGTTAAAATATTTTTAAGCCTTTGAAAGCACCCGTTATATTATGAGATGGTGAAAATATTGAACAATTTGATCCAAAAGTGATGAAGGTATCTTCTTAGTTACTCTCCCAATAGTTAGATTGTGCCTATAGAGTCTATAATTTTGGAACCGTGACGATTATAAAACTATAAATATTGTCATTAATTATGTCAACAAAGGAGTTCAAAGTAAATGAAGAATAGTGCATATAGAATTTTTTAAGATATTTGTATTGAAAACCCAAATACAAAGAACATGAGTTATAATGACTTAGGAAGTAAATTTGGAATAGAGCCATTCTCTAGGGTTAAACTAAATCATCCTTTGGACTCTATCATTGGTGATGTTAAAGAAGGGATAAGATTGAGAAATCAAACTTTATCTAAGATGGCCTTTATTAGCTACACATCCCAAAAAAAAAAAAATTTGATGATGCTATTGGTGATGAATGTTAGGTTAATGCCATACATAGGGAATTTAATCAATTTGTTAGAAATGATTATAGGATTTGGTCCCCAAGGGTAAAAAGTGTATGTTATTGGTACAAAATGAATTTTTAAATGCAAAATTGATGAAAACGACATCATAACTTGAAACAATGCTAGACTTATGGCAAAGAGATATATGCAAGTTGAGGAAATTAATTGTGACGACCCAGATTCTAAAATGTAGAAAACCTCGGTTATCGAGCCAATGTGATCAAGTGATCCATGAAAATTGAGGATTGTCCGGTCAAACGTTTGTGGACCGAAAAATTGGGAAAAGAATCCGGTCAATGCATGTTGACCGGAAAGGTATGAAGGAGGGCAAAATCCGGTCAACGCACGTTGACCGGAATGGATGAAGGAAAATATAATCCGGTCAACGCATGTTGACCGGAAAGCATGGGGGCGGCCGGAGTGGCCCTGAAAACCGGAGTACACTTTGTGATGTATGGCCGAAGTAGCCTTGAAGTCCGGAGTGGCCTTGCGTAGAAATTACGGAGAAGAAATCCGGAGTCGATGAAGGGAAAAGAAGTTCGGAGTCGGTGAAGGTGGGCGGAGTGAATAAAGCAATGTTGACCGAAATTGGAGAGTTGACCGGTTAAGGACTTAGTTGAAATTCAACTAGGCGGCGACCGAAAAAGAGTAGGTAAACAAACCTAGTTACTCCACCTACCCTCTGAAATGAAGTACGAAGGGCAGGTAACCTACCTCCACCTACCCACCTGCTCCCTCCTCTATATATATATCCAGCGTCTGCCGCGTTTTGAAGGCAGACGCAAGCAGAGGGAGTGAACGAGAGAGCCGTCCGCCAGTGAAGGAGGGAGAACGAGGGAGTCCGTCCGTCAGGCAAATTAAGTCCGTCCGTCAGGCAAGATACTCACCCCTGTTTTTAAAGTTCATGTTTATGCATGTTTGCTACGTAAGTATATAATATTCTTATGAAATTATGTATGAATGATGTTTTTGTGAGTTATCGTTCTTAATCGTATGTTTAAAAATAACTCCGGTTTTTGAAAAGGGAATTGCATTCCGGGTTTTCAATGCACAACGAACTTCGCTTTTGAACTATGTATTTTTAGAGCTTCGGATTTTGAAAGAAAAGAACTCCGCTTTTGAAGTTTTTGCACTCCGTCCTTATGAAAGAAAGAACTCCGGATTTATAAGACTTCTGCTTTTAAAAAGTACTCCGTCTTTCAGTGAAAAGTGTTTCGGATCCTTGAACTCCGGCTTTTAACGTACTCCGTCCTTTGGGAAAAATAACTCCGGTTTTAAATGGATTTCACTCCGGTTTTTGAAAAGGTATTTGCACTCCGGATTTTCAATGCAAAACGAACTCCGCTTTTGAGTTTTTGCACTCCGTCTTTATGAAAGAAAGAACTCCGCTTTCGAGTATCTGCACTGCGGTTTTAAATGGATTTCACTCCGGTTTTTGAAAAGGGATTTGCACTCTGAATTTAAAGACTTCGGCTTTTGAAATGAACTGCGACTTTTGAACTCCGTATTTTAGGAGCTTCGGATTTTAAAGGAAATGAACTCCGGATTTAAAGAACTCAGATTTTGAAAGAAAATCACTCCGAATTTAAAGACTTCGGCTTTTGAAATGAACTCCGGCTTTTGAACTCCGTATTTTATGAGCTTCAGATTTGAACTTCGACTTTGATAAAAGGATTTCGGCTTTTGAAACTACGGCTTCCTATGTGAAAAAGAACTCCGGAAATTTTAAGTGCTCCGTCCGTAAGGAACTTCGGATTTTGAACTTTGAATTTTTGAAAGATATATGGACTTCAAATGTTGAAGTAAAAGAACAAGGGAAATGCATGAACTATGGACAGCAAGTGGAACTCTTCCGACTTTTGATCTATGATGAATGGCCATTAAAGAACACGAACCAAGAACCGAGTTTCCATTAAACTTGCTGTTAAAGATGG
>JAOVVI020000719.1:0-28788 GCA_028571085.2 Nepenthes alata | reverse complement strand
ATATATCATTTTATTTTATTTCTTATAATAACTCTCAAAATCTCAAATCAATAGACTTTTATAACACAAAAATCAATTTTTTTTTTCAGAAAAAGTATAAAACTCTTCACCTTATAAAAATCTATAAATATCAAATCAAGTAACAAAATAGTGTCCAATCATAAATACATGTATACACTATCACATAATTGGTTTAAATATATTATTTCTTAACTTTTATTTTATAAATATTCGTATATACAAATATAATATTTTAAATATTCACTTATAATGTACAAAGTGGACAAAATTTTTAAATATTTGGTAAAATCTAAAAAAAATCTCAAAATTTTTGTTAAAAACCACATAAATGTAACAATATTCAAAGTGAAAAAACTAAAAGACACATGTATATAAATCAAAACAAGAAACATGGATTAAATTAAATTATTTATAAATAAATTAAAGAACGAATTTAGAATACTTGCATTAGTTTTTTAATTTAGCAGATCTATGATGAAAAAGTTTTAAAATCATCTTCCTCTGCTCTCTCTCTCGTCTCCTTTTTCCCATAAAAAATAATCCAAAATGATGTGCTTGCAACTTATATAATCAAATAAGTGCACAAGTATTGGTCAAGTGCGCGTCAGGTGCCGGTCACAGCTCTCAGATGCCTATTTGCCCAAAGCACGCATGAGCGCCACAGAAATGCATAATAGTTGTGTGACTTTAACCCAAAATATGTATATGTGCTATTTAAGCATGTAACAATCATCAAACTTGGTTTTTGAAGTTTGATTTTTGTTTAAAATTTTATTATATAATTATTTTTAAATTGATCAAAATTTATTTTAATGAAATCATTACTTATAAAAAGAAGTTGTCCATTGAAGATTGGGTAATGAATGTAATAATATGTGAAGAAATTTTAACCGTTTGTTGTGTATGGCTCAATGGATAACTAAAACTTAAGAATTAATCTTTCTTTTGTTTTTAACATGTTGATCTTTATTAATATATATATATATATATATATATATATATATATATATTATCCAAATAAGCTAGATTTGTTATATTTGCAACTTCATCATTCTATATTATCAAATTTGATAGTTTTATCCCAAATTTAGTTATTTTGTCTCCAAAATTCGGATATCTTTAATGGGGATGGAAACGATGAAAAGAAAAACAAGGATTATCTAAACTCAGTTTGTTGCGTCCGAAAACTCTAATTGTCGTACGGATGAGGAGAACTATCGGTCGGGTGTTAAGGTTTGCTCGATCTCCGTACATCTTTAATCAAATCTCGTGCACTTATAAAATAAAGGTCAAAGAATTTACGGGACTCACCACCCGATATATTCTCCGGTGTTCAAATCAATATCTTTCTCAAATAATAAAAAGACGCTAAGAGCACACTCTCTCGATATCCGTATGTTTTTAATCAAATCATATGCAATCACAAAATAAAGGTTAAATGATTGTCGAGACTCATTTTTTGATATATCTTCCGACGTATAAGTTAGTATCTTTCGTAAATAAGAAAAAAGAGAGATGATGAAAAATGTATATTTTTGTCCGAGCTCTTGCGCTCTTATAGTGGCATTTTAGAGAGAGAATGCACTATTGGCGTCTTTTTATTATTTGTATACTCCGTATGAGAAGTATCTAGTGTCCCCTTTAGTTGGGGAGGATAAGCTTTTATAGAAAGTGGGTGGCAATTTATCGTTAGAAAAACTGACGAATGGTTAAGTTTTATTCCGACAGCGATTTTAACTAACATCCGAGTCATTAGTTAAGGGATCGTCTGGGACATTAAATTGGTCTCTATCATATTTGTTGAAACAGGCCACGTGGACGTTTTGAGCCATCAAACTTTGTTTTTTGACTCGAAATCTTGTTCGGCTGACTTTTTTTGGCTGTCGGGTATAATACCCATCACTAGCCCCTCATATTACGAGGCTTAAAATTTAGCATTTTGATATAAAATTCGAAATCATATTTTTTCCGAGGCCAAAGTCTGAAGGCCAAATTCTGATACTACGAGTTTTATTGGCTCTTCGGATAAAAACTTTTTGTCTGAAGGCTTTCATAATTAACCCGATGGCCTTTGTCCTTGTCGTCAATAACTGTATTAAATACATGTCGCTTTGGATACTAAATGGCTCATTGGAAGCGAACAGATCATCATTACTATTATCCAGCAATTTAATGTTTGGCAAAGCAAATGAGCCGTTGATACGTATCAGTGTCACGATGAGGCGCGTCTTTTAAATTTCAAATTCGAATGGTGCCGTTTCAAGCTTTTCTTTTGCCTATAAATAGTTGGTCGCACGCTTGGGAAATATTTTTCGATCCCCTTTGCCTCCATTTTCTCACTCGAAGTTTCCTCTTGCTTTTGCCGTTGGAGATTTTTCATAGCTCCTGGGGTTAAAGATATTCAATCAATCTTAACCTCTGCCGACGTGGAGTACCTTCGAGCTTAGTATAAAATTCTGAATTCTTTGTTATATCTCTTATCTAGAGTGAGTGGACGAGCATCTTCTTCACCAGAAGACTATATCACGATGTATGAGACCCATCTGAAAAGGGGTCTTAAATATTCATGGACTCCAAAATTCTACAAAACAATGGTGGAGCTTCGCATATCGATCACCAGACTCCAACCAAATGGCGTGAGGTATCTTGTCTCTTTATGTATTTTTGCCCGAATCCACGGTTTGATTTTTAACGCCATGGCTATGAAAGTTTTGTTCTATTTTTAGCACAGTCAAGACTGGATTAATGTTTCTCTCAGGCTAGAATTTAATTTGAGAAAACCCTGATTCCACAAAAAAGTAAAAAGATCAAGTTTTTCACTTTGTGATTCCGTCCATATGGAAAATTTATAATGAGTAGGGTCAGGTTTCATTTCCTTTCCAACTAACGTTCTTGAACATGGGAAAATTGTGGTCCAAGCATTGACAGACCTTATTTAGGTAAATGTTGCAACGTTCAATGAGAATAAAAAGAACGGTTGGTTTTTTGTTGAATCCCTTGCTTAGGCTAACTGGGAGCCTGTGGTTGAAAGATCGGAAGATCTTGCTGGATTGTCGGTCCATAGAAGGAAACATAAGAGAAATGCTAAGGCCTCTAAATAAATGAGTCCTCAAATAAGGTGTTCGAGGGCAAGAAGGCTTGAACTCCATGAATGCGCCCGCGGAGGGGCGACTTAGAGGTGCGCCGGCGGATGACGACTTTAAAGTGTGCCCGACAGATGGGTGACTTAGAGGTACACCCACGGAAGGAGGCTTTGAGGTGCGTATGGCAGAGGAGTGGCTTTGAGGTGCGCCCGCGGAGGGTAGCTTTGAGGTGCGCATGGCAGAGGGGTGGCTTTCAGGTGCGCCCACGGAGGGTGGCTTAGTGGTGCACCCGCGGAAGGCGACTTTGAGGATAAGGACTATGTTGCACTGGTGAGTCAACGTTCTAATTACCTAAGCGGATAGTTGACTCTTAGACAGCGAGCTCCTGACTCCAGGATGGAGAGATTGTTGCTCCAGGATGGATGGTTGAAGGCTTCCGGACAGGAGGAGGGTTGAGAGCCCTCTGGCGGCGGTGGGCTGAGGGCCTCCAGATGGGAGGAGGGATGAGAACCCCTGGCAACGAAAGGCTGAGGGCCTCCACGACTGGCGGAGGGATGAAAGCCTCCTAGCTCGCGGAGGACTAGCAGCCTCCGAGACTGGCAGAGGGTTGACGACCTTTGGATTGACGGAAAGCTGAAAGCCTCCTAACTGGCGGAGGGCTAGCGGCCTCCGAGACTGGCAGAGGGCTGACAGCCTCCTAGCTGGCGGAGGGTTGAAGACCTCCTAACTCGCGGAGGGCTAGTGTCCTTCGGGACTGGCAGAGGGCTGATGGATTCCGAACGGACGGAAGGACGATGGCCTCTAAACGAGGGGAAGGCTAAAAGCTTTAAGAATTGGGGGTGGTTGAGGAGCCCCAGACGGGCAGAGAGTCGAGGGGCCTCCTGAATGAGAGTAGGGTCGAGGGTCTCCTGGTCGTCAGTTTACTCTCATTGAAGATTGGCTAGTAACTGCTATGCCCTTCCCCAAGTCATTTGGAGCCTTATGAAGTTTTTTCGAGTTTCTACAACTTGTCCTTCAATATTGGAGGATGCCTGCTTTTATAGTGGGATTTGTAGATACATTGTTCCTCCAAAAATAATGTGAGATTTTTACATTGAAAGAATTACGTTGGATTGTGGACTTATTAAGGGGCCTGGCCCATTGGGCCCATGGTTACTAAACCCATCATATCTAATAAACAGTGTCACTTGAGCGAGCCTCATTTGAACAATCTCTGACTTCGCCTAAGAACTTCAAAAAAAAATAAAATAATAAAAAAATCATATGTTTGAAGGAGTGGCCCAATGTGACACAAATGTGCTGTGAGGGTTGCCAAAGACTATTTTTCTAACACTATTCTAAGTATATTCTACATATACTTAGGTTATCTTTGTAGATTTGAAGAACACATACACTTCACAAATTTACTTATAAAAATATAAATAAAATATTGACCTATATGGACAATTAATCAACCTCAATAACCTTAGACTTACTGTTTGAATATAAATTTTGATAAGCATCCATAATAGATCAATTGGATACTAATTTTTTATTTGATATGATGAAATAAAATTTTTTTTTTATCTTATTCTTATTAGAATTATTATTCTATTATTTAATTTTTTCAATGATATAAATAATAATTTTAAACTAATTTATTATTCTTTGGAAATAAGGAATAATAAATATCAACACTCTCCTAGTATTTTTCTTATTCATCGTTATCTAAGAATAACTATTCTAAAATATTTTTTTCTATTTATCTTTACCTCAAAATATGATGATTTTAAATAAAATTTTATAATCGCTAAGTCGAGTAAGACTGAATATGATCTAGTAACTGAAGCTAAAATCGTACTTGTTCATAATTTAAATCGGACCTGTTCAGGCTGAAATATAATTTTTTTTTATTTTTAAGTATATTTATTTAAAAATTTAAAGTTATATAAAAATATCTACAAATATAGAATATAAAAAATTATATTATTTAGATTACAATATTAATTAATCATATATTTAAATAAAATTATTTTACGTAAAAATTAATAATTAAATAAAAATATAATTAATTAAAATAATTTTTAAAAATTATAATTATTTGAAATAAAAAAAATATATAAAATATCATAATCTCTATCAAGTTTTCCTAAACCGATCACTTTTAACATAGAACAAACTTGATTTAAAAAAGTAATTAGATTTAATTTTTTGATTATATCAGTCTATAATATTAATATATCTTGATCAAATTTTATTATTTTGAGTCAGTCGGACCATATTGTATCTTTCATGGAGAATTACCCCTATTTGTTTTTCAATTTTAATTGTCTATTTAGGCATAAAAGTTTGTAAATTAACCATTATTATAAAAAAAATTAAAAAAAAATTATTGAACTTGACCTTTTAAAAATAATCAATTTACAACTGTCAAAATTCAAAAAAGATGGCTGTCAATTTGAGAAAATGGAATTGCTTCTCCACGAGAGATTCAGCCCTCCTACCCTCCCTATTCCATGCATGCACAAATTGGAAATCATTTTGTGGTTTGGACATTATTTGACAAAAAAATTGGAGCAAGAGAGCATATCATTAAACTTTACATCCATATTATACAAGAGTATGTCATAGTATTTAAATATTAAAATTGAAGAAAGAGAGTTTTCTACAATATTTAAATATTTATATTATTATTATTTGATAAATATAAAATAAAATATTGACTGATATATACATTAATATTATTGAGTTATATGTCACTTTAGTGTGGACTTCATGCCCATTTGACGTGTGTTCGATGGCTTGCATGAGGACACTCGTGCAGGGACTACACAGGCGCAACCAACGCTCAAAGCGTCGAAAGTAGTAGGTGTGTGCTCGAAGTGTGCCTAAGGGGTGCCCGAAGAGCTGATCTCAGTGGCGCCTACGTTCGAGTATCAGTTCACAATATAAAATACATTAACGTCTTTTTAGGGTTAATCATTTACAAATTTGAGACTTTAAGCGCCGATTTTAAGAGGAAAAAAAGAGAAAGAGAAAAAAAAATGGAGAAAAGAAATGTTCAAATATCTGAGCAAGTTTCAAATCATGTTCTACGCTATTCTTAAAGTAAAAAAAATATATTTTACCGGTCGTATTTTTTTTTCATCATATATTTTTTACTATTTGAACTTGTTTATCATAAGGTATGGATTTTTTTACTAAATTAATAAATTTTTATATAGTTGAGATATTTCAGACGTATCATCCTATAATTTTTTTCTCATTCTAAAGAGGATTTTTCATATAAAATTATATGTCACCTCATTACTTATGAGTGTTATTTACTTATGATTACTATTTACTTATTATACATTATTAATTATTTTTTTACGATTCAAATAAGTGGTCTGAGTTTTAACAAATATTAGGATCCCCGATAATAATATATTTCAATATTGTAATAAAATCACAATATTACTGTATTGGTTAATATTTTTCCTCAAAATTCTGATTCACAAAAAGAAATATTATCGACAATAATAAATAATTATATCATAATACCAAAAGAACAATAATAAACTTAAGTTAATTAAGCTAGTTATCTAAAAGAATAACCACTGACATGGTATTATCCACAATATCTTCAAATGGGAAAAATCATCACCATATCTTCTATAATCTCTGATTTCTTGTTTAAGCTCTTAAAAATACATGCCAATGAATCGCCATGATAATCAATATAAAATTTACCATAATCTCATGATTATATATGATAAGTTTGGGATTTATTACCAAATACATTTATATATTTACATGCATCCATGTAACTTAAAATTATGTGCAGAAACTGAGACGGACAGCAAAAGCTCAGAAATCATGTCATCTTCAACGATATCGATTAGGGTTTTCTTATTTTCGATCTACTTCTCTGTGTTTCATGCACCCATATTTGCAGAAAAACAGGCAAGCTTTATACTGCATATTATCTGTTTGATTCTTCCATATTTTTCGATTTGTTTTGATAATTCCGATCACGTTGATGTTATATTTGACCTGATTTGATCGTTCATTTGTCTGTGTAATATGAATATACAGTCGTACATAGTCTACTTGGGCTCGCATTCTCACGGCGATAAACCTACCGAAGCGGATTTGAATCGGGCGAGCGATTCGCATCATGATTTTCTCGCGTCGTTTCTTGGAAGGCACGTCAGCTTGAATTTTTGTTTTTTGATTTTCTTGTTCCGAGGTTTTGCCTTCTGGTTTTTCCAGATTTGCTGAGAGTGTTTTTGTTTTGTTTGTTTTGGTTGTTTTCATTGTTGCGAAAATGAAGTCACGAGGAAGCCGAGAACGCAATATTTTACTCGTACAAGAGGCATATCAATGGCTTCGCCGCCATTCTTGAAGATGAGCACGCAGCAGAAATTGCAAGTAATCGATTTTTCTTTGATGATATTGAAGAATAAATCATGATGGAAACATATTTTAAAAATTACTAAAATTAATATTTTAATATATCATTACAATAATTTTTATTTTTATTAATAAAATATTTTATTATTATAAATTTATCACTAAAAAATTTAGTAATAATATATAAATTTATTATCAAAAATCCATCATTAAATATTTTAGTGATGAATTATTGTTTTATTACTAAATATATAATTATATATTTAAATTTAATTTGAATCTTATTTTGTATGATATTTAAATTTATAAAAAATTATTTATATCATAATTTATAAATAATTTAAAATTATCTTATTAATAATATCTCAATTATATATAAAAAATCTATTAAATCATTAACATAGTTTCTATTGAGAAATAGTTTGTATTATAATTTTATAATCATAAATAAATTAAAAAAATAAGATGATAATTTCTATATTTTTATATAATTGTATTTTTAAATAAATTTTATCATTATTTGTAAATATTTATTATTTTATTATTATATATTATGGCCAAGGTTGAAATTTTAACTCATTTTTTTATTATTTCTGTATTTGACAATATTGGAATTAATTATTAATTTGTTTTTTTTTTCAATTTTTATTAATGGCAGAGCATCCGAAAGTAGTGTCTGTGTTCCTGAACCGTGGGGTGAAATTACACACGACGCACACGTGGGAATTTCTCCGGCTCGAGAAAAACGGCGTCGTTCGTCGCGACTCGGCTTGGAGTACGGCCAGATTCGGCGAAGATACTATCATTGCAAATCTCGACACTGGTAAATTATTACCTAATAATTAATTTCCTTTTATTTAAGTTGGTGAAAAAAATTAAATATCTTATGCCAAAAATATTTAAAAAATTATTTTTAGTTATTTTTAAAAATATTTTTAATAATATATTATTTTATTTATTTATTAAATTAACAAAATTATAATAAATAAATATAAATATATATATATATTACATCATATAAATTTATTTTAAAAATAAATAAAATGTATATAGTAAATATTTTTTAAATTTTATAGGTATATGATCACTTATTATTAAACATATCTCCCTATATTTTATGAAATAAATTATATGATAAATGATAAATAAATAAAAATGTTAATTTTAATATTGATTGTGATTATATTAATATTAAATTTTAAAAAATATTATTATTAAATATATTAAAAGTAAATTTTTTTATAAATTATAAAATAATAGATATTAAATTTAATGACAAATATAAACATTAAATAATATCATTAAATAGTTATTTTATTAAAATTTTTTAGATATTAAATTTAATATGTAGCCGATATTAATATTATAAAAATTTTAATAATATAATTATATTTAATAATTTTTTATTTTTAAATATTAATTATTAAATTTTGATTGAATTACATCATTAAAAAAATAAAATCCCCGTTTCTAAGGCGGCCATCCCCATCTATAGGGTATTTATGGGATTCGGGGGCTACTACACGCGAAACATTGCAGCCCCTGTAATGCCAACGGGAGCCATTTAATTGAAATTTGACGGCTCCGATTTTTTTTAAAAAAAATTATAAAATTAAAAAATAAAAATATTAAAATTTTTATTTTTTAATCAAATGTAAGAAAATATATAAAAATAAAAAAATAACTAAAAATATTATATATATATATATATAATGGGAGTCGTCAAATTTTTTAATCCAACAGCTCCCGTTGGCGTCACAAGTGGCTGCGACGCTCCGCGCGTTGCAGCCTCCCCGGTTCCATTTAGGGGCAGATACACTATAAGATTTGAGTTTAATTAATTCTACTTAAAACATTTACATAAATAAAATAAAAATTAGATATAATTATATTGATAAATAATTTTATTCACCCAACAAAATACTTTTGATCCATCTTATAAGATTTATTTATTAGCCATTGCCACTTTATTATATCTACCATATTAATTAAATTTTTACCATTTTAATGAAAAACATTAACATAATTAGCTTACATTTTTTAAAAAAATATTAAAATATAAAATTATTGATCCCATTAAAATATAATCCTCGACCTCTCTTTGAGGATTTTTTTTTTATTTTTCAAACTATGAATAATGCTCCTTAGCCCAAAAATAAAAAAATAATCACACAAGCTTGTTTATAATCCATAATAATTTATAAAAAATAACAATTATTATTATTTTTTGTTAAACATTACTATTTTTCTAAAATCTACTTTAACATACACACGTATACACACATGCATACATAAATACGTGTACATGTATATATACACGTACATGCATGCATGCGTATGTATACAACCATCTTCTTGTATATAATTTTTGAGGTACCATCATATCATGACATGCCCTTGCTTACAAGGGTAAGCCCTATATAGTTGTGGGTCCACCTATGGTGCCATGAACATGCCCCATAGGTGCTAAAGTTACATACTTGTGACATTGATATCTAACTTCTTAAAAGGTGTATGGCCCGAATCGAAGAGCTTCAACGACAAGGGTTACGGGCCAGTTCCGTCAAGGTGGAAAGGAAATTGTTCTAACGACTCGTGCCATGGAGTTTCTTGCAATAGGTCTATTCATTCTTTTTCTTTATAATATTAATATGAATAATGAAACTGTAATAACATTTATTATATAAAAAATTATTTAAATATTATAAAATAATGTAATGCTATATCTATTTATTCATATTAATAGTCTTGCATTATTATATTTATTTTCTTATATATTATTTTTTCTTATTTATTTGTAATATATAGTACTGAAATTTTAGAGTAACAGAATGAAAATAAAATCCTACTTTAGCAATATCCAATGCTAAGTTTGTTTCAAAAAATATATTTTTTAGATAGTTTATCTGATAATTTATTTTGTATTATTTTAGAAGAATTTATTGATAAATATAAGAATTTATTATCTGATAATTGAAAAATATAAAGACAAAAATTAAAAAATATTTATTTTTTGAAGGGATTCACTCATTAATAGTTAGTTTAAAAAATTATTCCACATGCATAGACAAAATTGCTCACCAATAAAAAAAATTAGTGTATATTTAATAATAAATTTTTTATAGTTAATATTAAGTAATGGATGAGTATTATATATAAAACTTTACTTATTTTGTTTAAATAAATAAATAAATATATATATATATATATTATGATGACTATTGTAGGAAGCTTATTGGAGCGAAGTACTTCTACAAAGGATATGTTGCCAACGGAGGAACAGTGAATGCATCAATGAGATCTGCGCGCGACTACGCCGGCCACGGATCTCATACCCTATCGACGGCCGGAGGGAACTTCGTTGCCGGAGCAAGCGTGTCGGGCGTCGGAATCGGAACTGCCAAAGGAGGATCACCAAAGGCCAGAGTGGCGGCCTACAAAGTCTGCTGGGAACCCGTCAACGGCGGCGAATGCTTCAGTGCCGACATCCTGGAAGCCTTCGACGTCGCCATACACGACGGCGTCGACGTGATTTCCATGTCGCTCGGCGGATCACCGAGCGAGTACTTCGAGGACGGCATGTCTATCGGAGCATTCCATGCGGTTAGGAACGGCATTCTCGTGGTGTGCTCTGCCGGTAACGACGGCCCTGATCCCGGAACCGTGTCGAACATTTCTCCGTGGATGTTTACCGTCGGAGCAAGCACCATGGACAGGGAATTCGAAGCTTTCGTAGAGCTGGCAAACGGGAAGATCTTCAAGGTACGTACGTTTGTTCGTCTTGTCTCTCTACGTCAAATGCCTTCAACAACACACCGCCTCAGCCTATGCCGGCGGTGGGTGGCGCGCCGCCTAACGAAGTGTCTGCTTGCTGCCAGGGAAAGAGCATGTCGCCGCCTTTGCCGGAGGCTAGATTTTACCCCCTCATCAGCGCGGCTCAGGCGAAAGCTGCGAATGCATCTGCTACAGACGCGTAATAATGCCAATCTTTCTCATCAGCATTATCTAAATTATTATCCGTACTATAATTATAGGATAAAGGGGCTCCATGTGACCCCTTTTTTTAATTTAAATAATTTATTTTTAAATATATAATTATAATTAAATTATTTTTTTAAAAAATAAAAAATAATTATTAAATTATAATTATCTATTTAAAACTAAATAATTAAAATATAAAAAAATAATCTTAATTTTATAAAACATATCTAAAAATAATACAATATATATTATGTAAACTTACTCAAATTCTAATAAAATAAAATAAAATAAAATAAAATAAAAAATATTATTTACCACATAATATTATATATTCAAATATAAGCTTAACATTATAGATAGATAAATAATATGCTATATCATTAATAATAATTTAAAAATAATTAAATGTTATTTTTAATATATATATATATGGTTTTTAATCACTTACTAACTTGATTTTGGATTTAAAAAAAAAAAAATTTAGTTTGCTATGCAAGCCAGGCACATTGGATCCCAAGAAGGTAGAGGGCAAGATCATGGCTTGCCTAAGAGGAGAAAATCCAAGGATGGAGAAGAGCATGGTGGCCTACAAGGCCGGAGCCATCGCCATGATTCTTTGCAACGATGAGGCCGACGCAAACGACCTCAATGCCGATCCCCATATCCTTCCGGCATCGCATGTAAGCTACCGCGATGGGGCCGAGGTCTTCGCCTACATCAACTCCACGATGTAAGTTTCTTCCTTATTCAATTTTACCTGTTACTGATACCGTTGGTTTTGTATCGGTTTCTATAAATAATTTTTTTTTTGTTGTTTGCTTGTTTGAATTAAAATGGGTTCGGATCGTTGTTTTTTAATAGTGACCCTGTTGGCTTTATCACCGAGCCGTATGCTGTGTCGGGCACCAGACCAGCTCCGTTCATGGCTTCCTTCTCCTCTAGGGGCCCAAATATAATCACTCCGGACGTTCTAAAGGTTAGTTTCCTATACTTTTGAATTTTCTTTTAAAAGAATTAGATATAAATATATTATTAGCTAAATCATTAAATTTATTTATTAACTATTATATCTCACTTATCTCTTTAAGATAAGTTAATTAATAATATAGTTATTTTAAATTACAGCATTAAAAATAATAAAACTATAAGAGTATTTATTTTTCATGATGTTTGATGCATACATAAAATTTAAATTATTATACAAATTAGAGAGTCAGAGAAAACCTTCAATTGATTCAAAAGAATGTGGGTCTAGTCTTTATAATTATAAATCATAATCCTACAAATCATAATAATTTAACAAAAGAAAAGAGATATATGAGACTTACTTTTTAGTATATCATTCGATACTCAAATCAGTAATCTTTCTAAAAGAAAATAAAAAAATATGAAAGATAAAAGTAATTGGGATAAGTATGAGATCGAGGGTTGTACTCCAATATTTTATTTATACTTTTTATCGGCAGTTGATTGGTTGAGTTTATTATTATCAGATTATAAGATTATCTGATTACTCAATATATTCGACATCTGACCAAAGGATTATATTTATAATTTGAGTGTCAATCGGTTTGTCTATCTAAAATTGACGCGACTATTTTTTAAAGTATTATGTTGTTTTAATTTTCAGCAGTTACATTAGTTATATAATTATTACTTATACTGATTTAGTAACTGTCTGATAATTATGGCTTTGCACTTGTTTAGCTTTTACAAACTAATTCAATATATACGATCATCCGTCAACTATAAATAATTGTTCGTTATGATTAAACGTTTCATTTATTATTTTATCATATTATTAATTACCTCGATCTTTCGTATTCTTAATCACCCTACAACTCAACCGCTCGGTTGAACCTTTGGCAAGGTTGTCTCCCAAATCAGTTTCATGCCTAGACGATTAGTTTGAATTTAAATCGAATCGGATCTCATAATCACAAATCCTACCATAATGTTATAAATTATTTTTATTAATTGTGTAAATTTGTCACATAGGCTATACACCAAGTCATTGTGGTGCTATTTTTGCATAATCATGTCGAATTTTGCAGCCTGATATTACCGCTCCTGGAGTGGATGTCATCGCGGCCTACTCAGGGGCGGTGAGCCCATCGGAGTCGAACCTTGACCACCGAAGGGTTCCTTACATTGCAATGTCCGGGACATCCATGTCTTGTCCCCACGTTGCCGGGGTGGGTGCCCTTCTAAAGACCCTCCACCGAGACTGGAGTCCTGCCGCCATCAGATCCGCCATCATGACCACCGGTAATTCCCTTGCTGCCCTAACAACTGCATCTAACTAATAAGATATAGCAGTGATAATTGAGCCGAGGGGCCCTATATCACAATCGTGACTGTTTGGTCGTAAATCTAACGGCTGAACAGCTTTGAGACCATTTTCATTTGAAAAAAAAGTCATCCGATCGTTAGATTTGTGGTCAAACGACCGTGATTACAACACTTGGCCCCTAAGCTCTTGATAATTAATTAGATAGATCGTATTTGATATAAACTTAATAGAGCAAGTTTAATGTTTAAAAAAAATTAAATTTAAAATGTTATTTCCTTTAAAAGGAAAAATCCATAATTAGTTTAAAAAGGATTTTAAGGGATTATACCTTAAAAAATTAATTTGACTGATTTGGATCGAAATTAAGCATACTAACAACTAACAGAGCATGCTATGGGATGCATCTAATCTCTATTTTTACTTTCTTTCCATAAAGCTAAAGTAAGAGACAACACTGCGGGTGCAATGAAGAACGCATCTTACATGAAGGCGACTCCGTTCGATTATGGATCCGGGCATCTGCAGCCAAACCGAGCCATGGACCCCGGCTTGGTCTACGACCTAACCATCAATGACTACTTAGATTTCCTATGCACCCTCGGCTACAACCGGACCATGATCGAGCCCTTCCATGACAATCCTTACACATGCCCTAAATCCACCAGCCTTCTTAACTTCAACTATCCTTCCATAACGGTGCCTAAACTCTCTGGCTCGATCACCTTGACCCGCACCGTGAAGAATGTCGGGACACCGGGCACCTACACAGCTAGAATCCGTGAGCCATGGGGAGTCTCGATTAGGGTTGAACCGAAGACCTTGAAGTTCGAGAAAGTTGGCGAAGAGAAGAGGTTTACGGTGACCCTTAAGTCTAATGCGACTCGAGTGCGTGAAGACTATGGCTATGTGTTCGGGGGTTTGACATGGTCCGATGGGCACCACTACGTTAGAAGTCCAATAGTAGTTTCTGTTCCAGCTTGATTAGCCAGTTATGATCTGAACGATCTAATTCTGTCATTTTACATATAAATTAATCATTTTACAGAAAATATGACCTTGAAACATTATCATTAAGTCTGCAGCTTCAAAACATATACAAATATACCTGATAGCGGTATCACCGGATCAGATATACACAATTTTATCGTTTATTATAAAAGAAATAATAATTGTTTACAAAGAATTAAATTTCCAAACAGCCTAGGAGGGATGAACAAAGAGAACAATTGATTTTTACGCATCTACAGATCGAGAAAAATGAACGAGAAAAACAAAATCTAAATCGAAACAACACGTACCTCGAACGATGGCCGGATAGTATAACTGTTCGATAGCAGAGACAGTTGAGCCGGTTAAGGATTGATGTTGCATTCTCGAAGATACACCTGATCGTAATCAATGTACTTTGCCCAGTAGCTTCGATACTTTGGAATTGCGATCTCAAGCCACGGCTTCATGTTGCCATTGAAGTGTATGACGGCTGCTCGTTCGATGTCCTTTTGGTTAACGTTTGGGTTATATCCGAGGCCAAGGACATGCCACGACCGATCAAGCGGGTGAGTCCGCTTCCAGAATGTTATGAGACCCGGTGGCAGAGTTCCCAGCTTCCACAACTGTCTGTCGTGATTCTGCAGTTACATTTCACAATTTTTGAAAGGTCAATAACAGTCCGCAATGGAGTTAAAGTCAGTCTACCGACATCCAGTGGCAGATCGATGATTTAGGACAATCTTGCTCATCTTAGCAAAGTAAACTTAAAACAGCCATGTTATTATTTCCGATGAAAAAGGAGAAAATTTGACATCTCAGAGAGAAAGTATGTCATAGTGGCCAATAAATAAATTTAATAAAATCGATAAAAAATTTCAATTCAATTAGTAATATATTTATATATATATATATATAAATTTTGGTCGGGTTAGGCACACAAGACATATTTGACCTTAAAATGGGACTATCAAGGCAAAGAGCGAGGCTGCTCTCCAAGATTAGAATTAGAGCCTAACGGATCAAAATTTAATGGTTGTGATGCATCCTTGGTACCCAAGTTGTGATACAGGTTAGGGAGCCACTCAATCTTCTGCTGTGAGTCGAACTGGAGTGGATCTAGTCTCCATCTCTATTAACTTGGAACCTGTATACCACAAACTACAAACAAGAGGTCAAATAATTTGTGGGACTCGCTCCCCGGTTTATCCTCCAATACTCAAATTAAAAATCTTTCCAAGGAATAGAAAGATGTAAAGAGGATATGAGAGAATGCAGAATTGCATGCATGTGGGAAATGTGAGAAAAAGACTGGGCTTCTGTTGTGTGCTTGACGGGGGTAGCTTAGAGAGATGGAGGTCTGGGCTCCATTTGGTTACATGGAGTTGGTGGCTCACTAAGATTGAACTCGGTGAGTAGCTCATTAAGGGTGCACTTGGTAAGTATCTCACTATGGGTACACTTGGCAATTGGCTCACTATGGGTGCACTTGGCAAGTGGCTCACTATAGATGGGGAGGGAGAGAGCTGTATCAGAGGGAGAGAGCTTAATTCTCCCTTTGCGCTCAAGGAAGGCGAGGGTTTTTCCCCAGGCTCGAAGAGGGCTTTGAGGGTTTTAGCATTGCTCTCAGGTGATGTTGAAGAGGGACCCCCTCGCCTCGTGGTGGCGAGGAGTATTTTTGATAAGTTGTGGAGATGGATTCAGCACTAAGGTCCGTGATAGGTGTCGCCCCTGGGTTTGCCGGTTGTTGGGACGTTGATGGAAGTTGCCTTTGTGTCAGGCGTCGCCTTGCTACAATGAGGAGGCTGCGAGTAGTCTTCCCAACTCAGTCGTCAAACGGCTCTAGGCCACGCTTGCATGCGCATGCTCTATCCGTCGCAGGTACATGCTCTGATCGCTCTACTGTCTGCCTGGTCGAGAGCCTTCTAGATTGGTCCGTCTGGTTAAATTGCCAGTTGGGCCACTGAGACTTGTCCTCCTAGCCCATTATTCCTTGGGCCTCATTTTAGTTGCTGTAGTGACGACTGGATTGGGCTAGATCGATCTCCTTCCTGAGGCTTCTTCCGTTGCATGCTGGGCCCTTCACTTCATTGATGGTTGGGCTTGGGACTAAGTCGGCCCATAGTATTACTAGACCCATCATTAGCCCCCCATGCCGGGCGACTGTGCTTCGCCAGTTCGCGGTATATACAGTGATGGGACGTTTTTGTGCGGGCCAGCTTGCATGCTCCTTTATGAGGCACTTCTCTTTGAGGCTTTCCCCATCGATGTCTCTCGCTACTTTTTATGCATGGCATTATCTGAGCTAAGCTCCGTTTGGAAAGATTCTGGGCAGCCCTCAGGCCTGGCGCTGATCTCTTGCTAACGGTGCTGTGGACGTGACCCTTCGTATTAATGGCTTCTTCAACCATTACTTTGACAATAAATAGGGGGACCCTCCGTGCTCCATGCCATGGATCATCATTCCATTAACCAAGTGATGCGAGTGATCAAGCAAGGAGAGAGTCCTGGGCCACCGTGGTGGAGGACAGATGGAAGTCCTCCGGGGCAGAAAGTTGTGCTCAGAGCTTGCCTAGAGTCCATGTTGTTGTTGTTCTAGATTGGTGGAAATCGTAGAAGGCTTAAAGCTGCAGTTGGAGCTTGCCATTATATCCCTTCTAGGGTTGTTCCTTGTCGTGACAAGGGTGGCTCGATTTTCAGGCCACTTCCATGTTCATTCTCCATGCTAGCGTCCAATGGAGAAGCCTTTGGAAGAACTTCGAGGTGCACGCATTCTGTTCCGCCACCTTGGCTCGAGGGGGAGCACTTGGTCCTCGATTTCTCCTGTCAAAGGGTCGCTTGCGGAGCTTGTTGGAGGGGGTGCTTCCGGAGTTCCGCCGTGGTCAGATCGTTGTCACCACTATGGGTTGGAGGGGGAGCACTTGGTCCTTGGTTCCTCCCGTCAGAAGGTCGCTTGCGGAGCTTGTTGGAGGGGGTGCTTTTGGAGTTCCGCTGTGGTCGGATCATCGTCGCCGCTATGGGTTGGACTTTACTCTCAAAGGCTACAGTTGGTTTTGGCGTAGGGTCTCCTAGTGGGAGGCCTTCCCTGCAAGGGTGGCGGCATCTTGCCCCTCCCCCTCATTCTGCTTTCTTTTCTTTTCTTGCGACGCTCAGCCCTTGGTCTGGGTGCTTGATAAGTCGCAAATAATTGTCGGGCGCTGTAATTGCCGCCGTCTTGCTCGAGCCTATCCTCCCAAAATTGATTTTCAAGCCAACGTCATCGGGTAGTTGTCCCATATGTTCCTTTATTCCTTTTTCGGCATGTATGTTCACTGATATAAACTTTGTACTTTGTAAGGAAATTAATGAATGAAATTTTGAAACTTTGCTCTTTCTTTTGCCTTTTGTCTTCTAACTTTGTTGCATGATTTTTGCAAGGCTGAAATGCTTACATGTAGTCGCCACCTGTCGATCTTTCACCGACCCGGTGGCCTAGCCTTAGAGGGATCCAATGTGTA
Source organism: Nepenthes alata (assembly GCA_028571085.2). Classification (NCBI taxonomy): domain Eukaryota; kingdom Viridiplantae; phylum Streptophyta; class Magnoliopsida; order Caryophyllales; family Nepenthaceae; genus Nepenthes; species Nepenthes alata. Next base: position 10,552 of record JAOVVI020000719.1, on the reverse strand, counting down.
GCAGCCCGCCGTGACGCCTAGTCAGGGTACTGTTGGTCGGATCGGCCTTGAGGTTGCCGAGTCGGGGGCCGTCAGTCGATCACCCCCGGGGAGTGGCTCACCCAGGAGCGCCCCACTTGCCTGGAGGATGAAGTTGCTCGCATTCCTCAAGTGAGCGTAGAGCTAACGTCGCTGTGGTCAATGCGCCTCAGGGTCAATAGCAGGTTAGCTTCATCGACAGAAGGCTGTCTAAGAGCGAGACGGGATCCCAGAAGTTCTTAAAGGCTATGGATTGGATTGTGCAGCTAGAGGACATGCCCCAGGAGAGCTGGCGGTGGCTTGCTAACCCATTGAAAACGTGCTCGTGATTGAGAGCGAGCTAGGGGCTAGGCCCCGTCTGGGATGGGATGCCCCCGACTGATCCTTGCTGACAAGCCATCTCTTTAGAGACACAGGGACTTCGTGCTGGCTTTCTGACTTCAGGAATGAACGGTTATTGGATGGGAGTAACGACGATGAACAATCGTTGGAAGAGATGGGAGTTGTCGTCTCAAAGAGCACCGTTGCTGGTAGCGCTGAGCACTATCCAGATGCCTATGCTCTGGAGCACCGGAGGTTAGGGGGGCTCTCCTAGCCTTGAGTCTATTGGATCTTCTCGCCCCCTTGGCCGTGAGGTAAGATTCTGCAAACTCTTGTCCTTCGCGGTTGTACTTTTTAGTGGCTCTTTCGCTTGACTATTCTTTTCCTCTCTCTTGATTGTCACAGGGGATGCTCCATAAGCTGGAGGAGATGTCCGCTTTCTGAAGCAAGAGGTTGCCCGCCCCTTGCGAGACTGCGTTGACAGAGAGGAGATGGAAAGGAGAGTCAATGCTGCCGTTGACAAGGTGCTTCAAAGCCAGGAGCGAACCAATTATCTCAACCAGGCTCTGTCCGAGGCCAGAGTAGAGGGGCTCTTGAACGTTTATACCAGGGCCCTGGCCCGAATTGCTTCACTCGAGGACGAATCCCGGGTGAGTCAGCAACGACTCCTTAACCTGATGAACGTGAGTGCTAGGAAGGAGAGGGAGCTAATATCCATAATCCATCCGGAGGAGGTGGCCCCGTTGTTGAGGGGGCGATTTTCGAAGGGCGTCCATCTTGGCAGGCATATAGTCTCCTTGGCTGCTCCAGACTTCTCTGCCAGCTACCTTGATGTGAGGAATGCCGGAGCCAGATGCCGGGAAGACCTCATCATTTTTCTGGAGGAGAGACTGCACTTGTCGAGGGGCGATCACTTCGGATAGCCTGTAGGAGGATGTAGCTTTTTTGTTTTGAGTCCACTGGATGTCGAATGATGTAACTTTTAAAAAAATAATCCAATGATGATCTTTGTGGCTGTATTGTCCTCATGTGCCGAGCTCTCTTGCCTAACTTTTGCTTTGACTGTTGTTGCATCCCGTGTGATGTTGGCCCTAACATTATTCCTTTACTGTTTAACCACTGTCGTCCGGATCATGCGAGCTGCCAAGGCCCAGGTGTCCGAAGAGTTTGAGGACGTCACTGGGGCCGCCGTAGGGTCTTCCTTTGAGCCCCCGACATCGCCGGCCTTGGAGGTGGGGGAATCATCGAAGCCGTGGAGGCCACATGGGCGTTAGCTACGGTGCCCCTTGGAACTAGAGTCTTAACATCGGGTAGGGATCTGTCTCCTTCGATAGGCGATCCAATTGATAACGCCAGACTTTCAGGCTGTTATTTCCCATTTGACAAAGTGTTAGTGCCAGTAGGAGTTGGCGCCGAAGAGTTCATCAGGAGGGCCATCTAACTGTTGTCTCGCACTAAGGGGAACCCCTAGTCAGAGGATGGCTTTCCTCCGGATCGGCAAGTGGCTTCTGCATATTTTTCGTGCAGTCGGCCCACCTTACATGTATTTGGTTTGCAATGGGACAGGCAAGCCGAGGTGATCATCTTTGATGGCACCACTGCTACTGAGGGCGATTTTTGCCTCTTTTTTTTTTTTTGGGTGCCTTGGCCTTCTTGTGCTCGTCCTCCCTAGAAAATGTTGTGACACGGTAATGGGTGAGCCTTACTCGAGGTGACGGGGTTTTTAGACCACGACCACCGAGTTCTGGCGGAGTTGTAGGTTGTCACCCGCATGCTACTACTTTGGTACTCTATCTTATTTAGAGGACGTCGTTGCCTGCATGTGTCTGAGTTTAACCCGCCGACCATGGTTGGCTGATGATGCTCGTCCCGTAGGGAGTCGCTATACACATGTTTGAAGAAGCCTCCTAAGGTTTTAATGGCCGCATGATGGGGGGTTCGATGCCTGGTCTGCAAGCCCCCCAGGCCATGAAATTTTGGCCATTTTTGGGCCGTTCGGCTGCCTGAGCCGGGTTTATTTGACCGTTAGTAGGTCGATTTTACGAGCGAACCACAGTTCACCCGACTTAGAAACAGTCTAGGTCATTTGATTCATGAAAACATTCATGCAAACGAATGTATGATAAACATAACAATTATTTTATTAATTCAAACATGACACATATTACATGCATACCCAGTGACGTATGTTGAGCGTACCTGGGTTCAGCATGTGGAAGCGGGTGGTGCCCTCTGAGATAGGTGGCGCTTGGCGCCTTTAGGACTAGTGGTTGCTTCGTGCGTGTGGTTCTTACACGTCGTGTTGGAGGATCGTCAAGACGAGGGATGACCATTCCCATTTGGAGAGGGTGGCCTGTGCTCATTGGCAGTCTCGTCAACCGTCTCTCCATTGACTTAGTCTCTCAGCTCGGATTGTCAGGACGGCACTTTTGGGTCGCAACTTTGTGAGGCCTATCGTCAATGGTCCGCTGCATATTGTGGTCGCATCCCAGGCATCCCTCGGACGTCTCAATTGTCAAGGGTCGTCGAGTGGATGGAGACTTTCGATTCCGTGGCCAGGCCATCTGTTCCTTATTAGGATGAGGCCATAGCATGGGGGAGACTTCCTCGTTCAGGGATTGGTTCTCTCGCCCAACCTTTGCCCTACCGTGCCGGGAGCCCACCCAGGGCCTTGTAGGAACTCGGCAAGATGCCCCTTCTCGACCATTGTCTCAATCTCTTTTCGTAGCGTTCGGCAGTCTTCGGTGTCGTGGCCCAAAGACCGGTGGTAGGTGCAATACTTTAACAAGTCTCCTGCCTTTGGGTTCTTGACGGGCTTCGGCCACTTCAAAAACTCTTCCCGGATCCTATTAAGGATATTGGTCTAGGAGTCATTCAGGGGATTTCGTTTTCAGATTCTGGTCCCCTTGTTGGTTCTTGGTGCCTTCCTTAGTCGCCGATTGAGATACCGAGCTTCGACATGGTTCGCCTTCCTCTTCTTTGGGTTGGTGGTGAAATATGACACAAAACTGTCACTGAGCTCCTGGAACGTCTGGATGTAGGCTGGCTAGAGGTGATAAAACCAAACTTGAGCGTTTCCCCAAAGTATCATGGGGAAGCTTAGGCACATTGTGGCATCGTTTAGGCCCTAGGAGCCTATCAGGGCTTTAAAACGATTTAGGTGGCTGATCGGGTCAGAGCTCCCACTATATGGCTCCATGGGCGGTATTCGGAGCTCGCTGGCGAATGCCTGTCACCGAACCTCTTTTGCGAACGACAAACTTCCCAGGTTCATGGAGTCTCCGTCGACATCTTCCTCGAATCCGCACAGTCGTACCTCCTCCAGTTCCTCCCCCACCTGGGGGGAGGACGTGACCTTCAAGATGTCAAGGGGGTCTTCGCCTTTGGACGGTTTGGCGAGGGATGCGAATTTGTATGACCATCAGCCCGCTGCTGTCGGATGTTACAAGACTCTTCTCCGTGGCGTAGGGGCCGTTGGTCGTTGCACTGGCGTCGTAAATCTTGCCTTGGTCTCTAGTCTAGTACTTTGGAAGAGAACCAAACCTCCTTCTGGAAGCAGGCCACTCAGCTTGGATCCTTTTCAACCCGTAGGTGGACGGGCCGGTGAGACAGGATCTGGCCGACCACTCTTTCTTTCGATTCCTTCCTTTGAGTGCATGTGCTGTGTGGGGGCGGGAGGAGCCCCTAGCCATAGGCACACTGAGTGCAAGCAATATGCCTCCCTGGTTACCCCTAGGGGTCATTGCCAAGGGAGACGTCATTTCTTATTGAGGTATGCGTTGGAGCATTGGTGATAACCGTATTTATTTAGTTGGTGAGTGGTGGTTAAACTTTTAGTCATTTTTCACAAACGGCGCCAATGATGCGTCCTTGGTGCCCGAGTTGTAGTATGGATTAGGAAGCTGCTCGATCTTCCGTCGTGGGTCGAATTGGAGCAAGTCCGATCTCCATCTCTGTTAATCTAGAACCTGCGCACCACAAACTACAATCAAGAGTTCAGAGGATTAGCAGGACTCACTTTTCGATTTATCCTCCGATGCTCAAGTTAGAAAATTTTTAAAGAAAATAGAAAGATGCAATGAGGATGTGAAAGAATGCAGAGTTGCATGCGTATGGAGGATGTGAGAGAAGGACAGGGCTATTGTTGTGCGCCCGACGGGGGACGACTTAGAGAGATGGAGGTCTAGACTCCATTTGGTTGCACGAAGTCGGTGGTTCACTAAGATTGCACTCAGTGAGTCGATTACTAAGGGTGCACTTGGTAAGTGGCTCACTAGGAGTGCACTCAGCAAGTGGCTCGCTAGGGATGGAGAGGGAAAGAGCTATATCAGAGGAAGCGAGCTTTGTTCTTCCTTTGCGCTCAAGGAAGGCTGGGGTTTTTCTCTAGCCTGAAAAGGGCTTCAAGGGTTTTAGCCATGCTCTCAGATGTTGAAGAGGGCTTCAAGGGTTTTAGCCATGCTCTCAGATGTTGAAGAGGGAACCCCTTGTCTCGTGGTGGTGAGAAGTATTTGTAATGCGTTGTGGAGATGGATTTGGTGCTAAGGTTCATGACAAGTGTCGCCTCTGGGTTCGCCGGCTGTTGGGGTGTTGATGGGAGCCACCTTTGTCAGGCGTTGCCTTGTTACAATGAGAAAGTTGCGAGTGGTCCCTTGACCTACTCGTTAGACAGCTTTAAGCGGCGCCTGCATGCGTGCGCTTTGTCCGTCGCAGGCGCATGCTCTGATTGCTCTGCTGGCTACCTGACTAGGAGCCTTCTGGATTGGTCCATCTGGCTATGTTGCCGATTTGGCCGTTAAAACTTGTCCTCCTGGTCCATTGTTCCCTGGGCCTCATCTTAGTTGCTGTAGTGGTGTTTGGGTTGGGGTGAATCGGTCTCCTTCTTAATGCTTTTTCCGTTGTATGCTGGGCCCTTCGTTGCATTAATGGTTAGGCCTAAGACTGGGTCGGCCCATAGTATTACTGGACCCATCAGGTTGTAATTTGAAAATTAAAATTAACAAAGATGGTTGATCTTTTTTTTTAATATCAACATCCATTAAATATTAAATGCAATATGAACTATTTAGAAGGCCCGGTTTAGATCTCCCCCATTGGATTTTTTTAGTCCAATGGCTGCATCTCCGGTCTAGCAGCCCCCCATAACCCGACTATCAGGATTTTTTTTCACTGGTAATTTACTATCAAGAATTGTCTTCCTGCAACAGAAGGCAAATAAATGATCTGTGAATCTTACCAGCTTTTGCCATGTGTGGTAAACCTCGGTGATATTTTGCCTCCTCCATTCCTCCAAATCAAAGATGTTCATACCGTATGCCCATCCACAAGCACGGGGATCGAAATTCTTAGAAATGAGTGGGTTTGAGAAGTTCAGATAACGATCAAATCGATGGAAGCTCTCTCCACAAGTCTCAACAGCACCGTTCACATTTTCTTTAAGATCGATTGACCAAAGGCCGCTGAGATCCTTCTGTACTACCACATCGTCGTCCAAGAATACAACTTTGTTAAGCTTCGGGAAGATCTCTGGAAGGTAAAACCGAAGATGGTTCAACATAGATAAGTACTTTGGGTTCCGGAACTTCAGATTTGAATCCGGGGTAGCACGGTGCATCTTGAAGTAATAATCGATCATTGATGGGGAACCGAGCTGCTTGAGAATGGGACTATAACTGGAATTCAACCACGCAAATTCTTCAGTATTCTGAACTTGAATGGTAGCTTTGCCGGGAGGATTGGCTAAGAACCACATCCTCATTGCTGCATAGTTGAGCCTATCGGTAACGATGTGAAAAACGTGACGTGATGAGTCCTGCAAAAGTTAACATTCCAGACTAAAATGAATCTTGATGTGTTTTGACATGCATCACATACTCATCTGGATTGCGAAATTGAAATCAAAATTTAAAAATGTAACTCTAATTGCAATTATATTAGAATTAAAATTAAATAGAATTCAAATTCTAATTTTAGATTGTATAAATAATTATAATTCTGAGAGGAAAAAAAAGTTGATGCATGATTAATTTTTTAATCAATGCATAAAAATAAAAAAAATTACTATTCCAATAAAAATTCTAAAATTTTTAATGTATGAAATTTAATATAATAGATTTTTAAAAAAATTTATTTTTGGATATAAACAATATATTATAGACACAAATTATTTTAGTTATTTTCAAACAATACTTTTTCTTAGAATATTAGATTAAGTTTTAAAATAATATTTTTAAATACTTTTTTTAAAATAACAAATAAATAAAACCATGGTCAGCCCAACTTTCACCCTATCCAAATAAACAAAAATATTTTATCCGATGGGTCTCACCTTCTTCGATTTTATCATATCTAATTGAGAAACAATTCTCAGCCACAGAATTATAATTCTTATTTTATAGCTAAAGATCACAAAGAACTATTATTTTTCAATTCAAGTGAATTTAAACATGGAATTAGAATTCCATTTCCACCTAACGCTAAACAACCGAATTTGAATTATCCTTGAATTCTAATTCCAATTCTGGATTTCAGGGAGGCCTAGACCCAATTTTCGGAAGAAAAAAAGTAAGAAAGCTCAGCAGTGTACAGGTTTACCTTGGCATGAAAAACAGTTGAGTTGACCACCACAGCCGCTGCCAATATATTATCCGAAAATAAAGCATAGTGGTAAAGCTGACGGTTATCCAAATTCTCTTGTCGTGGAAACATCTGCTGAGAATAATTCAAAGCATAGTATTCACTAGAAAGACGCAACGGGAGACAATGAAGACCTCTAGGAAGCGTTTTTGCAGTTAATTGAGTCAAGAACATCGTCTGCTTCCTGTGCACACGGAGCTGCTCTTCTGTTGAGTGAAGGATGGCCCGGAGCTTCTTTACCATAGAAGCACAATCATCTTGAATTTGTTTCCCTTTAGCCAATGTTTGATCCATCACCTTCAATTTCTCATAGGCACTGCATTTAAATTCGAACAAGATAGTATGGATATTAAAAGAGAATTTCAATATGGATAATAAAAGAATAAGGACAACGACAAGAACAAAGCTCTCGGTCCTACACTATTCTTAGTAATATTATTATTCCACTATTAGGTTATTTCAGTAATATAAATAACAAGGAATAAAAAAACCAATGGTTATCTAAGAATAACTATTCCAAAATAGTTTCCCTATTCACCATTACCCCGGACCCTAATCTCTCTTCATCCTCTTATTCGATGAGCAGTATAACTTAGACAATCCATCCAATAAGCAGTGCGACTATGGAGATGATGATCCCTTCAATAAGCATTACAACTATGGAGACAATGGTCTTGATAGAGAATCGCTTGAAGATTATGGAAATAAAGACGATGGTCCTGTAAGGGCTAAGGGGAAGTAAAATTCAATCAATGCTTTAGTGAAATCAAAGTCAGAGATGATGACATTGGCGAGTTCGAACTGGAAGCAGGATTCAAGCATGACGATGACCGAGATAGAGAAGTTCAATAAGACAGATTACGGAGAATTCGAAGTCATATACAACACAAATGGTGGCAGAGTTGATTTTGAAGCCGACAATTGCAATAACAAAGACAATGGTGGAGTTGGAGGAAAAGATAATGTCCAATATTCTAATGTATATTGGAATATTTTTCCTTTCGAGTAAGGATAGAAAAGTTATTTATCTGAAATCCTTGGTTATTTCTCTTGATGTTACTACATACCAATACTAGAAAATTAATGATTAATTTAATTTTATCTATTTTAAGTAACTAATCAAATAAGAAAATTTTATTCTTAACTCTATCCCACTTCATTCCATTACCGGAAAATGTTTATTTTATTCCAGCAATTAATTGTAGCAGAAAGGTACAAAATCTCACGAGATGCAGATAGCACAGTATAGGGAGAAAGATAAAACTCACTTCCTTGGCATCTCTGTATCTTTGGTTGCATCACCTATTGCACGTTGAACTTCCTTCACCCTCTGCCGGAGCTCTCGAACAAAATGGGCATTGTTCCGTGTTGCGGTAAGAGAAAGATAAACCTTTGCCCTGATGAGCTGGTCTTTCATATATCGAATCTGAGCATTGGGCATGCTCATTTGGTCATTATTGTTCTCACCTCGAGCTTTTGAATTAACACTTTCTTTCCCACGAATGTTTCCGGGCTTTTGACGAGATTGCTGCTCCTGTTTTATCTCCTGAGACCAAACCAAAATTACTAAAACAGAACAACAAGTTTATCTAGGGCTAAGAATGTTCTAGATTACAGCTTTGTAGTTTGTGCAACAGAGAATGTTTTAAGGCATTGAACTGGATGGAGAACTAGAAAATTATCCGTAACTTGTAAATTTGTCAGAATAATAGGACATTACTTATCATTCAGTAACTATTTAATGCCAGCTTAGTAGTCTGTGAATTACTAATATCAAAGAATACCGAATCAGTAGTTTAATTCCTTCACAAATCTCACTACTTTCAAAGGACTTAGAAAAGTGAGCTATGTTCTTCCACTTCTCCCCTAAATATCCAAATAAATGAAAGAATATCCTTTATTTTTTTCTCTCTCCTTTGTCCCACTCATATCCAAAATGCCAATCCAAACAAGTTATAAAGGAATCAAAACTATGGCATGCAATGATTTATTTACTTCAGGGAATGCAATGATTTATTTAATTAAGAGCATTCAGGAAAGAAGAGGTCAGAATAAAGCTATGGCATGCAAAAGCCACAGGGCCATTCTTCGAGCACTATGATTATCAAAATGAATGAATTGAAGAATAATCTGCAGCCTTAATCTATTTGAAATAATCAAAACCAAAGAGAGAGAGAGAGAGAGAGAGAGAGAGAGACAGAGAGAAGAAAGTCACTTTGAGAATTCAACATTGTCAACCACAATCAAAACAGAATATAAAAAGTCAAAAATAGAAAGAACAAGTGATTTTTAACCTTACACAACATATGGGGTTAATGTTAGCAGTAATGGGTGCTATCAACTTCCAAGCTAATCATTGAACTATTTATCGAATTAGAATATTGACACAATAGTTGCATCACATTAATCTTAATTACTTTGAAAATAACTACGAAAAATATATGGCGCATGGAAAGAACTGAAGTGAAGAATTAACAAAGACCTCAAATAGATGCTTAAAAATAATTGAGGCGTCATAGTGCAAATCAGTCCATCCTAAACAATAAAGGCTTGCCTTTTATGTAGTACCAGAAAACACCAACATGGCTTCTAAACCAATCAATTGGAATTGCTTTCTTTTTTTTCTCTTAACTTTAAGCAGCACATACAGATGCTTTTCGGTTTGCATCCACTAAAGTTTATGTAATACCCGGATCCCCAATTGGTTTATTTTGATATTAATTGTGATTTTGGGTTAATTAAATGTGTTTTAAAATAATTATACATTGTGAAATTTTAAAAGAAATCAGATTAGTAGTGCGCCGCCTGAGGCATGAAAACCAAAGGGCTTCACCCGAGGCACCCGTGAGCTGTGCCTAAGGTGGCGCTCGAGCACCGGGGAGCCTATATAAGGTGTAGCAAGTTAGGATTTCGTCATTTCATGCATGGCAGAGTAAAGAGGAGAGAGAGTGTGTGGGAGGAAGAAGAGAGAGAAGGTAAAATTCGGGTATCTCGGAGTATTCTTTTATCAAATCTGCTTGGTATAATATCAAGGCAAGTATCTAGAAGCCCTATCCTTTGTTTAATTTTATGTCTAATAACATTTGCCAATGTTTTGGGAGGTTTTAGTACATGCATGTTATTTTTATACACCCCTTTTGTTTATTGTGAATTTACATGTATGATTTACATGTCGATTCGAGGTTTTGTTCATATTCTGTGATTTTTGGGGGTCCTATTGATTTTATGAAAAATCATTATAAATATTTGAGTTCATATATATTTTGTATCAGTATATTTTTATGGAAATGTCCATAAAACTTGTATAGACCATGCATTAGTACACATGCATATGTCGGGGATAAGGTCGCTACCTTTGTGATTCGATATATGATCCAATTTGGATATGTGATATGTGGCGCCTCTCCTGATAGGAAAATTTGTGATTACGTGACTCTCTCTTCTGCCGGCAAGAAGAAGCTAAGTTCGTAGCTGGACCTACCCCATTCTTTGTAAATGAGAGCCGTAATAAAATAACTACGAAAATTTTATATATATTCGGGTATCCTAATATGTCAGATAAATTTGAGGATTAAACTCA
>JAOVVI020000718.1:4715-20069 GCA_028571085.2 Nepenthes alata | reverse complement strand
TGAAGGATTCTTCAATATTTCCAGGTTTTCTATAGCTTCTTTAGTACTTTTGCTCCAAACTAGATATGTTTTTGTGAAAATTGGTGTTGAAGTTCGAATGACCTCTACCTACTCAGATACGGCACCAGGACATGATGTGGTATCCGACAATGCTTGTGCATTCTGCATTTGCTCAGAATCTTCAGATCAGATGGTCCCTTTTACCCCCCTTCAAGAAAGGCTACTTTCTTTTGTCTCATTCCCAGATTCCTGAGTTCTGTGAGGCTTTATCTGTTGGAATATAGTTTTAATCATTTAGATATACTGCTCAGTTATGCCGTATGAACAGTCCATGTGATTAATGACCTCACACAGGAGGCTTTTTCCTTGCAAAATCTCTGGACCACTGCATGATTTGTTGAATGAAATCTTTTAATTAATTATTTCTTGTTTGTTCACTTGACCTCTTGATCAGATGAACAGAAAAGATCTTACTCGCTTGAAGGTCTATGCAATTGATGTTGATGAGGCTGATGAGGTACATATGATTGTCTACCCTTAATGTTAGTTTGATATGGTGCTTCCTTTCGGCCTGCTAATTAATTAACAGTGTGCAGCTTGATGACGCCCTTAGTGCAACAAGGCTGCAAGATGGCCGGATCAGGGTCTGGATACATGTGGCAGATCCAACTAGCCTTGTTCAACCCAGAAGCATTCTAGACAAGCAAGTTTATGCTTCTGTTTTACTGTAGTATTTGATACTGTGCTACATAGAACTATTTTTATTAACCTTAATTATTTCATAATTTACAGAGAGGCCTTGAGCAGAGGGACTTCTGTTTTCTTGCCTACTGCAACTTATCCTATGTTTCCGCAGAAGCTTGCAATGGAAGGAATGAGTTTAAAACAAGGAAAGCTTTGCAATGCTGTTACAGTGTCAGTTATACTGCACTCTGATGGCAGGTAGCCCATAACTGCTTTTTGGAGTTTTTAAGGCAGAATTAAGCTTTTTGACTGGATATGAAATATGTTGAATTTTCAAGCAACCCACATAGCTCTTTTCTCTTTAATTATGAATTTCTTATGGAACTGAATGTGATTTTCTGGGAGATGTTGAAAGTTCAAACTATTTTATGAGATTTTAGGTAAGCTGACAAATTTTCATGGGAATTTTAGAAATTGAGCAGTTGTTTTCTGTTTTGTATTACTCTATTTTGACATGGGGTCCATTGGTCTAAACCATGGATACCTCTACCATGCTTGATAAGGTTGTATCATAGAATGAAATATCTGCTGATATATATGTCAGTATTCCCCCAGATATTGATATTCTCGATCTACGACCAAATCGCTGTATGTCACAACATACTAATTATGTCAGTCGATAGTTACCTATTAGGTTCCAATTCATAAGAACAATATGGTATTTGATATGTTTGAAAATAATATTTATCATCCAATATGGCTAATACTAATACCCCATGACCGACGCTAATATCCGTATGGCCATGACTGATATCAATACTTGTATCAATATTTTCATCTATGGTTTATGTATATTAGAGTCTTCTCATATCTCGCAATGTGAAAGCATCATGCATGGGCCCACACTTTGGCAATTCTTCTTCTTCTTCTTCTTTTTTCTTTTTTTTTGACGGGTGTTTATGTATCTTATCTCCAACTAGGTAACATGCAGTTTGATTGAATTGCAATGATTATAGTTGCCTTGAGGGCTGTTCCCCGGCCATTTGGGTTATGTTTATTGTAGGATGGTTGGTGGTGTGGATCATCGAATCAATTGGGTTCTTAGCTCAATCCACACTTTAATATTGAGATGGATGGGGAAGGTAAAAGAATGAAAGAAAGAAAAACAGTAAGAGAAAGCTACTTTTACACATCTTCTTTGTTACCTTATGGAATTGAATAGAAGTCACTTCTCTTGTTTGATTCTGGAAAAGAATAAATAATCTCGTTGATCAAATTGCTCATTTATTTTGTTTGATTCTAGAAAGGAATAAATAAGCTCATTTATCAAATTTTTTTTGGACCCTTGTGAACTTTTATGAAAGTGCAATGGTAGCTTTGAATTTCTTATTTATTTTTGTGCACACTAAGATAAAAAAAAAATTGTCAGTTGGGCTGGGTTTGTATTACTCTTCTGGATTATTTTCTCTTCATTATGGATTAAAATATTTGTATTGGTAATGTATGCAGGTCTTGCGACCCTATCGGGCAATTCATATCCATATTGGATGCCACATATGCAAAGATTTTTCAGTGACCTCATTATTGTAGATTTATATACAAAAAATTGGCAATTTTTTATCATATTTTTAACATATATTAAATAGTCATCAATTTTGTCAAAATTGAGATTGATATTCTCCTTGGTTTATTTGATACCCAAAAAAGCGATAAATATGTAGAATTAGTCTTCTAAGAAGCAAAAAAAAAAAAAGATGCATTGTACATGTCACCAATCACCATATCAGCTACATATGGAAATATTTTTATGTTATGGAGAATATTGTTGTTGAGACCTTCCATTTGCAATGCATATTCATTGTTTCAAATATTGGCTGATAATTTAATCTATGATCTCCATCTCTGAGTTGAACTTTGCAAACTACTTTAGAGTTTGGGCTGTCTACGTTGATGATGTTAGTCTACTTGTAATTCATTCTGGAGCTTTCCCACAATTTTTGATGAGGAGTCTTTTATTCTTGCTATTAAAAGTAAAATCAATTAAGAGGGAACTCAGGTCAAATTAAGCAGATTGTGGATGGGTTATCACTTGAAATTTTGCAGGTGCAAATGTGTGCTGAGAATAAAATCAATATTGCAACTGATACACCCATTAGAAGACAAAATTGAACTGAAGAAATCTAGAAATTGAATAGAAAAATTAACTGTGCATTGCAAAAAAACAGAGTGGATTGAAACCTGAAATTATGCATTGAGGAGTATTGTTTTCACCAAAATCATGCAAGATTAGTCACAGAATGTGTTTTGGGTTCCTTGATTGTAAGTTTTCATTGATCCGATGAGATGCCTTCACAAGGAAATGAAAATGCTCAAAAGCAGAAAAAAAGGAAATTAAAAGACTGGAGTCTGGAGGGAGGGACAGACGGATGGATGGTAGAGAAGCAACATGTTGTTGCTATTGAGGTGTTAGCCTCTGCTTTGCACCTTTTTATAACCATGTTCTGGGAGGATTTTGATCAGTGGTAAGGGATCTTTCTTCGGTCTTGGCATTTTTCCTTCCCCCATTGTCAGGCTATATCTATCTATCTATCTATATATATATATATATATATATATATATATGAAAGATGGAGCGGACCGAAGAAAGGAGGGAACATGTGGTTGATGTTAGAGGTGGCTGTCTCTGCTCCTCTCCTTTTCTGAGCAACCTAGGGAGGATTTTTCCAGTGACAAGGAAGGGATCTTTCTCCCACCTGTTATCTGCCCTTTCCCCTCGTCAGGCTAACCAGAGAATGGAATGCCTTCACTCCCTATCCATTTCATTTCTCTTCTAAGGTTCCCAATTCCTCAGAACAGAAAAAGTCCTTGAGGTAAAGAAACACAAAGGCCTCCTATGCATGGATTAACATATAAGTTGCCTGCTGAGGTTGCAAGCAAGCTAGGTGGGTCGATTATTTTACCTGAATTCTGCGAGACCGCAGGCTTGTGTTCTATCTATGGATAAAAATATTGATGTTGGTCATGGCCGTATATTGGTATTAGAGTACCAGCGCAATATTTTTTTTTACTCGTAATCATATCAAAATTAAGTTATATACTAAATTTTAGCCATTTGTAATAATCTATTTACCTATTTAAAATGTTTTAATCAGTTTTATCAAAATTAATCCTGATATCCTTCTAGTTTAGGTTATTGAACAATACCTCAAATGTTTTGATATATGCATGTTTATACCTCTATGAAGCATATGGATTTAGATTTTTTAAAAGATTTAGGTATATTTAAAACATATGGATTTAAGTTTTCAAGAGGAAGCGAAGCAAAAAATTGGCCAAATACATATTGGCTGATATACATTGTGATACGTCATGGATATTGTGACATGTTGACATATTTTCCTGTGTCAAGAAATATTGTTATCGAGGCCTCCTGATACTGTTGTATATTTGTCAATATTTTATTCCGTGGTGTTAGCTTGAACTTCTTGCAATGGTATGGGACTGGATAGTCTATGAGCTTGTTAGGCGCAAGCATGATACAGCTTGATTAGATAATTGCTAACATATGGGAACATGCATGTGCTGTTATGGGTGTGGTCTGCTTGCTAAAACTGTAGCTTAAGTACTAATCTAGCTTTAAAGCAAGCTCAAACTTTATTTGTGCTTAATAATATTGAATTATAATTGACTTACAGCTTGAGCAGCTTGCAAGTGGCTGGGTTCAATTGCAGCCAAATTTCATATTCTGAATGCTTGACGTCTATCTGGTTTTCTACAGCATTGCAGAGTATTCAGTGTACAATACCATCATTAGGCCCACCTATATGCTAACATATGAGAGTGCATCCGAGCTTCTTCATTTGAATCTTGAAGAGGAGGCTGAATTAAAGATTCTCTCTGAGGCTGCAGCTTTACGATTACGATGGCGTCGTCAACAGGTGGGGTTAGCCTTATTAAGTCAGATCAGAACCATGTGTTCTGAGACAAAGTTTCACTTGGCTTCATACTTCATACTGTCATTGTTTCTCCAGCATCAGTCATCATTTCATATTGAGATAATATCATTTGGTCATTGATTCCTTGTGATCACTCTCTCATGATTTGCTGTGTTATCCTGGTAATCCTCTAATGGACTTGCTATTGTAATGGATCAGTTGCGTCATTTGAGTGATGTGTCAATATTATATCTTGGCCTTCAGATCCCCCTTTAAGAAGGGAAATCATAATAGGAAGATAATCTTGCACCCCTGATTATAAAGGTGTAACCTCATTAGAGTTCTTTTTATCCTCACATATTCTGTCTATCTTTAAGGCTGCTTCAGAAATTCAGTGTGGTTTATTGGCCAAGAGGCATCAAGGATGAAAATCAGTCAATCAAACTTGGCTTCTTTTCTGTGTATGAGCTTGAGTTCTTACTTCACTAGTAATCAAAGTAAGTATATTGGACATATCTGATTCTGAAATGCTTAAAGCTATAGGTCTAGCTAGTGGACTGGTGATCCCTCTCATTTGGCGATAAAATTGCAGAACATGACCCTGCTTAGATTTGGTTTGGCAAAGTTATGACTGGCACTTGCTGATGAGGTTGGCTGTTAAAATATTTGGTAATATTTTGTGCTGCAAGTGGTGTTGGGGTGTAAAATGACGTAGAAGGCCATTGAAGAATAAAAAAACAAAGAAAAAAACTACCATAGCCTAAATGCACGTACTGCAGTGCAGAAACAAGCTTTTGTGCAGCCCACTATTCAAACTTTCTTCGTCAAACAGAACATGCTGTTTGAGATTAGAACATCCAACCACTTTGCTTGGACATTTTCCCAAACCTAGCCTCAATGGACTGTCAAGCTTTGTTCTACCTCATGTGTCCCTACCACTAGTCAGTCACAGTGATGCGAGGACACAAGTAGACTTAGGTTTTGTGAAGCTGGAAACGTTCAGAAGATGCATACTACTGAGACAGCTGGGATTGGACAGAGGCAGAAGCTTAACCAGTTTGTGTGAGAAAAGGCTACTCATGCAATTGAAGGATGTAGACACCATTGTCAGCCATCCCCAATCTTTTTCTTTCTATTCCCTTTGAAGCACATTGACTTTCTGTGTGAAGCAAATAGCTGAAACTGTTATGGATTCTTTTTTAGAGGGATATGGTTTTTTTTTTTTTTAATGGTGATCATGTTGTGTTTCAAGAAATTTGAAAATTGGAGTTGGTATAATTCCTAGGGATGAAAGGTTGTGAAATTAAGAGATGTCTATGAAGTGTTATCTAATCGTCAGACTTCTAGAGTTAAAGAAACAAATTTATAGGTGACTAAAATGATAGACATGTTATATGGCTAAGAATATTGGGCACTAAAAGGAAAGCAGTGCAGACTCTTTGCAAGTTGAAAAGATCATTGGTAGTCTGTGTCTATCTTAGATTTCCACCTTTTACTCTTCATCTATCTCTAAGATTATTATGGGTTTTTTTCTACTTGGAAAATTTCAATGAATATGTTTTGATCCTTTCAGATTCAATGCAATTCCATCAATATGGACTTTCTTAAATTTAATAATGTTGTAGTTTTGTTTGAAGACAGAGGGGAACATAATGATAGAGTCACTTTGGGCTGTCAGGATCTGCAGCTGCCTAGTGGGTGGAATGATTACAAATAGGGATTAAAATGGTGGACTCAGTCTCGGTATCAATTGCATATGTTATTATTGGCCATATTCGCCAATACGTATTAGTATCAGACGCATGAAATATTTGTTTTTTGTGAACACAACAACATGGAATTATATATGAATATTTGACCCTATTTAATCATATTTTACATTTTTAAAGAGTGTGCCAATTTTTTTTCAGTGGAATCAACATTTAGTAACACACAATATGTTAGCAACTAAACAACAAAGATAATACTAAGTTAATTTTAGCAATAAAGCCGCAATAAGCAACAAATATTACTTAAGGAAATATAATTATACAATATAAGTTGAAGTTGAAATTGAGTGATTAAGGTTTGATGGTTATTTAATTGTGTTAAATTTGAAGAAAGGAAAATTTTTGATTGGTTTAGCTGTTCAAGATGAACAGAAAAAAAAAAGAGGAGAAAAAAGGAAGTAAAAAAATATCGTCTATTATATCGCAACATCTTATTGATACAACAATCTATATCTATGATATTAGGAAGTATTGGTATTGGGGCTAGAATTGGTGCCAATATATATTAGCCAATATTTTGCACATCGGCCATTATTACATTCCATGATCACAAGTTTTCCAAAATGTTTGTTAAGCTTTTTTTTCCTTTGGCTCTTTTTATTCCTTGGGTAAATGACGCAGTGGAGGAGTGGTTCTTAGTTGTGGCCATTCCTCATTCTTATCCTGGGTTGTTGAGGTGAACACTGGTGGCTGGTCATGGTTGCTCGTGGGGAGTTCATTAATTCTGGGGACTGGGTCCATATCCCATTATAGGCAGCCTTGGTTTCCATTCGAGCTTGGAATATCAGCCTTGATTGTGTAATTGTCTGTTTCTCAATTGTCTGGAAGGCCCTCAGTAGTAGTAGATCATCTTCTTCATCTTCTGTATAATACATATCGGTGGGAGCCTCCGTGGATTAGCTTTGGTACACATTATGATCATCATCGTCATCATCCTTTGAAATCATATGTAGTGGTGGAGGGCATTCGTGGATTGGTTAGAATGCATCCAAAAGTAGGGTGGCTAGCAGCATCTCTGGCACCCATATCTCCCTTGTCATCATGAATCTTGTTTGCTCAATGGTCAACCTAGTGATAAAGGGTTAGCGTACGAGGCTTTTAGCATTATGATCTTTAGAATTGGTCAAATATATACAACGTTACTCCTACAATGTAGAGAACTTTTGGTGGCTTGAACCAATGACTTTCAGGTTATAATAAGACTATTATTATTGCATCAAGACTCACCCCCTAAAGTCGAGCTAGTGGTGATTGAAATCCAAAACCATCATTGCCACCGTTGATGCCTTTGTTTCTATTGTTTATTGGACTGCAATGCTAACAATGTCTGACATGGCTCTAATTCTCTGATACTGATTGACAAAAGATGATATCAAAAAAGTAGGTTGATTGTTCTAGTGAATTCAAACAATTCCCTGATCAATGGGCTTTCTTTTTCATCTTGTTATGATCCAATTCTTTCAAGATCCCATTTGCAATTTCTTGTGCATCTCCTTGAGCTTGGTTACCCTTAAGTTCATTAACCAATTTCCTAGTCTTTATCAGGATCATATAAGTTCCTTCTGAAGAACCACCTTTGGAATTTTGAACTGAGTATTACTCTCTGTTGCATGTAGTTTTTGATTCCTCCTCTTTATTAGCAATAACCTTTGAGTTGTCAGTATAATTCACTTGAGACCATGGGCCATAGTGGTTCATTTTTCTAGTTCTTTGATGACTGGGTTCATCATTTTACTATATAGGAATCACTGTTGGATGGAGCTTCTTCCAGGGATTCCCATTTTTTGTAACATGTTTTAGATCATGCACTATTGAGATTTCAAAAGTCGTATATTCTGTGTTTAAACAAAGTTGCTCTGTATTTCAGTCTTAAGATTGCTGTAAATGAGTGAGATGGTAGAAAAGATACATGATGAATAACAGCATCAAAGCAGGTGAATATTATGGATCTGGATTTGCAGGCTGTACTTGATCTGTGCCGACTGCCAAATGCCAGTGATCTTCCTTTCTGTGCATGTTCTATTTGATGTTTGCTCATGGCAGATGTATATGTGTAAATGAATTAATCAGTATAATATAGAGTTTCTACAGAACTGATGAGTGCAAAATTAGCAGTCTGGTTTCTTGTAAAATTGAGGTTTAAATGGCATTTGCTAAATTTAGCTCAGTCTTCTATTCTTGGTTGAATCTTCTCTTTCTAGATCTATGTAATGCTGTGTGGCTGGCATAGTTGCTGCTGATTATTTTATCTCTTTGAAGAATGCTATCAATCTCTTGGATTCTTCTGTACAATTAGTAATCCATATATGTTTCAGGGTGCCATTGATACAGCAACTTTAGAAACACGCATCAAGGTGGCTAATCCTGACGATCCAGAACCTCAGATCAATCTTTATGTGGAGAATCAGGCTGACCCTGCTATGCGACTTGTTTCTGAGATGATGATACTTTGTGGGGAAGTTATAGCTACATTTGGCTCCTGCAACAATATTCCTTTACCTTACAGAGGACAGCCCCAGTCAAATATAGACTTATCTGCATTTTCCCATCTTCCTGAAGGACCTGTGAGGAGCTCTGCTATTGTCAAAGTAATGCGTGCTGCCGAATTGGATTTTAGGAAGCCTATACGCCATGGGGTTTTGGGCATTCCTGGTTATGTTCAGTTCACATCCCCCATCCGCAGATATATGGATCTTCTCGCTCATTATCAAGTATGTCTGGTCACTGATATTTGTTAGCCAATAGTCTGAAACTCTTTCCTCTTTGTTTTCAATTCTGTTTGAAGTTGGTGCTTACAAATTATCAGCTTCCTTGCTTACTCATGTTGATTCAAATCTGTTCTCCATAGCATACTAAATGATAACAAGCATAGCTATACCACACTTTATGAGAAAATTCCTGATTGTGTTAGTTTAGCTTGGCATAGAACTAGATGTAATGTGTGATTTTCTTCCGTATAGAAAGTGTATCCTCGGGTATACCAAGATCACCCATCAATCAAATAGCACAAGCTCTGAACAAATGTAATTTTGCATAGTTTTTAGCCAAATGATGTTTTATTTCTTTGGGGCTCGGGTAGTTGAGGGTTACCATTATGTTTATCAAAAAATTGGAAACACACGTGCACTGTAGCATTATCAAGACTAAAAAGATAGGCAAAGATTGAAACCCTGTTATCATAGAGTTGATTAGATGTGTCATGAAAGCCATCCAATGATAGCACAATCGGTTGGAACACATCTTTTAATTAGTTCAATGATGATTAAAATATGTTTCATGAAAAACTTCCAATGATATTATAATAGATTGGATCGGAACACATCTTTTGAGTAGTTACCATCATTGGAGTGTTTGGAGCTGTGATTCTCAATATCCCCCCAAGACAAGCCACAACAGAAACTATAATATGTGCAGTCTTATGGTTCAAGAACTCTTTAGAAACTATTGCTTTCATCACCGGAGCTATGGCATCTTGTTTCTCCTTCAACAGTCTGTTCAACTCAAGACAGATAACTGACAGCTTCTTCCAACAGAACTGACAATTCATACACAGATGACGATGACAAACAAAGTTAATTCAAAACTACGAAGAAATTGTGCTTCAACAGCATTTTTTTTCTCTATTTTATTTTAGCTCATATTATTGTTCACCTTTGTTTTTTGTTTCTCCAATTTTTAAATCACTTTTTATGTTTTCTTTTCCAATTCACTGTTGTCCTTTTTATGTTTTCTTTGTTTTTTCTTCCATAATAAAACTACTAGAAAACTTAAGAAAAGGCTGAACATAAAAACATGAAAAAAAACCAGACTTTATGCTAACTAGACATAGGTCTGGAGGTGTCCTCTGCACCCAGTAATACATATTGCGCTGAAGGGAGTAGACTGGGCTATGGGCCTGTCACAAGGCCCAAATCTGGTAGGGCTGTATCTGCTGTTGAGATTTGTGACTTGTGATGTGACCTCTTGGATCTGCACAGGTGATTAGGATACATGAATGGGCATGAGGCTGTATGTGGAAATCCATTATCTCCTGGAAATGCCCCATCCCCATCTTTTCCCCCACAGTAATGTTTTGCCTAATTTATCTGCCATACCCTGTTTACCAATTTAGGCATTGACCTCAAAACCACGATGACCTGCCCTATTTACCCAAGACAGGGTAAAAGTCAGGTGGGATGGGGCATTCCTATATCCTACTCCATCTTTATATTGGGGAATCCCAATCCTCATCCTATAACCATTTACATTTAGGAAGCCTCACACCAGTAGGGACAGGTTGGGCACCATGGAGCTGGGAAAATGTCCTTTCCTAGCAAATGCAAAGACATTACTGCATGAAGTCTTTGACATCAACAGTGAGCCATGAAGGAAGCAGCAGCGGCAAGTGATTTTTGGCTGCGACTGGGAATGACTAGGTTGCACCAGCTCTGGTGTAACTGGCATGCTCTCATTTTCTTTCCCTATTCCCACTCTCGCACACACTTGATTGTGCTCAAATTTCAAATACTCAATCTCTTACTGCCAGACTCAACCATTTTCTTCTCTTTCACTACTTACAGTGAAACCCAGGGGCTATTGCTGCCAAAAAAACAAATTTTATTTTGGCATTAAGCTGCTAGTTATAAGCTCCAACTAAGGTATTTGGTTGTGGATGCAGTTATGGTTCTGGATGTGGGGGAGATGTTTGTTTTTAGCTGGGTGTTTGTATGAGGATGGCTGCGGTTGGATTGGTGATGAGAGAAGATGTAGATACTTGGCTATGACAGTGACGTGGTGGTGCTTGATTAAGGTGGCACTGCCTTTGGGGTACTGATTGGTTGAGGGTTGGCAGTGGATATGGAATTAGGTTTTGATAGGGATGGTTGGTGGTGCATCGTTTGACAGCGGCAGTAGTAGAGGCTTGGATGAAGGTGGAAGGATTAAAATCAGGATCTCAGCTCTATACCAAATTGATATATGACAGGGAGAGCGAGAAAGGGGAAAGGAAAAATCAGAGGAAAAGGAGGAAAATAAGGGAAATTAGATAGAACATAGGGGAACCTGACAGAGGTATGCGGAATTTCTCAACCAATCAATAGTTCAATTCATGATTCTTCAGTAGACATAGGGCAGGACTGTGATCCATTGCGTGGGCATCCAATTATTAAACTAACTATGAAAGAAAAGTATGACTTCCTTAAACATGACTGAAATCTTGAAATAATGGAATTATATCCTAAAGGGGTTGGCCACTTTATGCGACTTCTTACATTGCATGCTTTAGAAGGATTAGATGCTTGCTGTCTTACCCTACATTGCATAGAGGTTGTTTCCATGATATCTCTTCAATTTAGGAATAATACTTCATACATCTGATCCTTTCCAAAACCTTTGATAACAAAAGAAAGGATGATAAATTAAGTATCCTAAATACCCTATAAAGATACTAAAATATAAAATTACAATAATTTTCTTGAATAACCATATGCAAATTTTCGTCTATAGTCTACCGTTGGCCTTTCAATATTCATTCTTCACCAGGTGAGCACCATTAGTGTAAAAATGGGTGCTAATGGAAGCATTAAAAGAAAAATAGACGTCATAAATAAGCTTCAAAAGCTGGGACTGAGACATGCAAAGAAGCATTTGTCCCATAAAAACAGAAAGCAGAGCTGTGCTCTGTCAAAGTGAAAGCAGAATCACCGTTCAATTCCACCTCGTTTTCTTTCATCCACAGGGACCAATATATTGTTTTAGGAATGAAAACTCCAAATCTGCCTTTCCATTACCAGACAAAGAACCACGCAACAGAGATGTCTTAACCCCCTAATTTTTACTTAACCAAACCCCCCCCCCCCCAAAATAAAAAGAAAAAAAAAGAAATTAAGCTACACTGCAATGCTGGTAACTATTTTATTATCACAGTTGGATGAAACCTTTAAGAAACAACCGTGAAGTTTACAGCAATAGACAACAAAAGTGCTAATACAGTGGATGTTCAGGAAGATTGAAATGACTGGCTCCTGCTATGTTATGGATAGAAAATTCTTTTCACAAGCATAAACCTCTCCTTTTAAAGTTATTGACAGTCAGATTAAAGTTATTGACTGTCAGATTCCCATCCCACATTTCTTCCCAAACCAAAAATGTACAACTCTATTGCTTTCCTATTAATCAAACTTCACCCAATTAAGTTATTATTGTATTTTACTAACTTTTGACAGACAAATGAACCTTTCATACACCATTAAGCCCATATAGGCATTGGATATTTGTAATTGCTGTTCCTTTCATGTTTGAAAGAATCATGGTAAGACCTGATTATGTGTTAGAACTAGGTAGTGGGTTGTACAATTTCTATAATTTAACTGTGCCTAAATAGCAGGCCAGACACTAGATTTTAATAAATTTCTAAACTTCATCTTTATTGCATAGTTTATATTGCATTTAAATGTCATTTTGTATTCCCTCAAGGCTCAAACTATGGATGTTTCTAACCCTTCAGCTGGAGATTCTAATGAGGGTGAAGTTTGGCATTATAAGGTTACTCTATTGTGATTTTGATGTCATGATTTCAAACCAGCGTGCTTTTTGATTGCAGGGATAATGTTTTATATGTCAACCATCCTTAGAGTCAGCAATGTGGGAAGCTTTGTATACTGAGTGACCCTTTAAGCTAGAGATATGATTGTGTCCAATCCATATAGTGCTTTGTTTTCTTGCTTCATAACTGGGGTTGTGAGGATGTGTTGTTAAATGATTAAAGCATTCTCACCCTGCTGTGGTACAAAGTTATAAACCAAGCATAACTGCCTTTGATATGTATCCCTTGCATTTTGGATAACTTGGGCACTATAATAAAGCAAATGAGAGAATAGACTTTTAATCTCGATGGACTTTTTGAAAATAAAGTGCTACTCGGTGATAGAGATGAGAAGTCAAGATAGTTTGTAATCATCGGAAGGATCTTCCTTCTGTTATGCTGTATCTTTATTGAACATATTTTTCATGTACCATATGCATATGGAGACTACTGTTTGACCATGATGGTAGAATTAACATTTTTTCCCTCTCTTTCCTCTCTTTGTGATACTGATTATTTCTTTAATGAATTTCTCATGCTGCCTGTTCTTGTACTTTGTCTGTGACTTGCTCAATGAGAGGAAGCTCTGATCTTTGTTTTTGATACAGCATTTGACTTGATATTCATCCTTCTTGAGCTTTGGATCTGATTATATTCACTTTTTTGGTCCCTAGGTGAAGGCTTTCCTTAGAGGTGATTCTATGCCATACTCATCTGACCAGTTGGAAGGGATGGCATCAATTGTCAATATGCATTTTAAACTTGCAAAGAAGCTTTTCAATGTCAGTCTCCGGTATTGGATATTAGAATATCTGAAAAGGCAACCAAAGGAGAAAAGCTTCCGTGCTTTGGTCCTTAGATTCATTAAGGATCGCACTGCATCCTTGCTTTTGATGGAGGTAGGCAACAGTCCATTTGATAATTATATAGACACTGCTTTTGGAAGTATTAGAATGTCAGCCGATAAATAATTAGTTTATTGATCTGCCCATGCCGTCAAAATAACCAAAACAAAGTCTCTCGCACAAATTACAAGTTTACTGTCTCGACACAAGATATATGCTAGTCAAATATGCCATCCTATGTAGAGCCCATCGGCTATGAAGTCGGTATCTCAACCTAATGGGAAGATTTAGCATGAGCTTACCAATCCGTGAAGAGTGGTCAGGTTTATGATTTTCTTGTCTCCACACCACACTAAGAAATAGCTGATAATTGGAAGCTAAAAAACAGTCTCCTGGGATGTAAGTGTCGGATAGTGAGAAAGGATTTTTCTGCACTTCAACTCTCGAGGAGTATTTCTTAAGACAAAATGAAGAGTTGTTTAGCCAACCTTTTGTAATTGACATTAGGCTTTGTTGTTTGTTTGATCATGTTGATGTTTATATTAGAGATAAACATCACCTCATAGATGTGAAAATCACAAACAGCTGGACATATAAATATTTCTTTTACCTAACAGTAGAGTAGCTTCACTTTAAGCCTCATTCTCCCAGGACTTGCAGAAAGATCCAGCAAAATTTTGAGCATTGAGATTTAGCTGTCCTATTTTTATTTATCCTGCAGGTATAGATTTTTACACCGGTGTTCTATATATAATGTGGTATCCACTCATGTAACCTGCTAACTGCTGTCTAATTCATTTTCTTACTTCCTTTTCTATTTGTCCTGTCTTGATGTGTGGGTGCTGTGCTTCTTGGTTTTGTTTGGAGTTTCGAGACTTCAATGTAGAGATTTTAACCGTCCCTTTGCAACATTCAAAAACCGGCAAGTTGTTCTTTGGATTTTCAGGTCGGACTTCAGGCTTCTGCATGGGTTTCAGTGGGAGTTCAGATTGGAGATGAAATTGAAGTTCGGGTGGAAGATTCTCGTCCAAGAGAAGATTTATTGTCTCTTAGGGAGGTCAATAATTGATGTTCGGTGTCAGAGGCACAATTTTGTAAGGGGAAACTACTTCCAAGCCCGCTGACTAAACACCCCTTTGCAATCGTGAGATGATGACTCGGTTTGCCATAATACTCCTGGTTTTGCGAGGGAAAGTCTTTGAAGTCTCGAGTCATTGGTTTTCTTTGCAAGAAACTCATTGCTGCTGATATCAAGTCATACTCCGCAGAGCAGCTTTTCAACTGCTATTTGTGTAACCTGCTTTTACTGGAATGGCACGACTGTAGAAGAGTTCTTGCTTCAGTCCCTGGCCGTCAGGTGTCTGTAAAAGCTGAGAGTGCTGGGTGGTTGAAGTTGATCCTCTCTTCTTGGCGAAGGGGAAGCCGAAGACTGAGGAATTCTGAATTTTCCTTGGTGGGAGTTTTCTTTTCGGCTTGTTGCGGACATCATCTGTGGTTGTATATTTGTTATCAGTGGTTGATGTTCGGGTTCGCTGCTGTAATTGTATTCAAGCTTCACG
>JAOVVI020000717.1:0-28815 GCA_028571085.2 Nepenthes alata | reverse complement strand
ATTACATTTGCTATGGTAAAAATTTTGTATAAATATACAATATATTATTAAGTAATTTGATTAATTGCTTTTTAATATGTGAAATAGAATAAGCTAATTAAAATGTAACAGTCATTTATTCGTAATATATCATGTTATTAACTATATATGTTTTTTTTAGAAAACACTGCTAAAATACTAGTTCATGAATGATTAAGTTATATAAATCAGATAATAAAGACAATTACAGAGCTAATTTTCTTGTCCAGTATCCGACAAAGCCGAGGTATATTGCTTCGACCATATGTCCCTATCTTCACTGGGGCCAATGGTCCTCACCTTTTTAGGGGGAGCAAAATATCAGAAAATACTATTTAAAAAAAGAGACTTCATTCTTCTATATATTTTATAGGGTTTAAAATCTTTTTTTTCTAACACACGATAATAAGCAAGGCATACAACATAGTCAACTTGAATTTAGAACAACCATTGAAAGTATTAGTAAAATAGTAAAATTATCATATCATGTTTACTTTTTGTGAAAAAAAAAAGACAGATCGCAGTAGAGGGTTATAATTTAAAAAATAATATTAAAGATAGTTTTAATATCCAATTTTAAAAAATAAACTTGTTTTATAATATTTTTTAAATTTTAAAATAAAATATTATTTTTTAAAATTTAAGCTTGAATATTATTTTACATCATAAATATAAAAATTATATATTATATTTAAATTTAACAACTCTTTTTTTTTTATCAGATAAATTACCCACAATGTCAAATCCTCTCTCACACATCCAAAGCATCATATCGTCCCCACCACAAACGCAAACAATCAAACCGTTTCAAGTCAAACGAAAAACAAATTTAAAAATGTGAGTGGCGGACCGGAGAAATTTATTATTAAACCCCCGATAAAAGATATTATTTTTCTTGAGGGGTCAAAGATGAAAACAAAAAAGTAAGGAAGGGCATGATTTAAAAAAATAAAATAAAAAAATCTATTGCTCTTCTATGATTGGCCGCAAGTTACGAGGTCGGCACCACGAGGCACGACAGCGATCGCTGAACTGAAAATTATCTTCTTTCGTTAAGTGGGCGTCGTGTCACGTTTCCAGCCTTTGATTATTGGATCGGGCCCACCATTTTCCACCGCCGGTACATCCACGTGTTAAGATCAGATTGGTTCTACGTTTCTTCTTCTTTTTAGGCGGTGGGCGCTGGTCAGCATCCCGACCGAAAGAAAAAATATATATTTTTGTACTTATATGTAAAAATATATAAATATTATAATTTTTAATATTTAATAGCGTAATATAATTACATATTATCAATAAAAGGAATTTTATTTAACACTGCTTAATCAGTCTTGAATAATCTAATATTATATTTATTTATTTTTAAATTTATTAATATATAAATAAATAAACAAAATATTATACTTAATTTATCACTAACAAAATTAATTAGATAATCATTCCCAAAAGAAGAGTACGAGTAGATCTCCACTGAGGAATCAAACAAAATTGGATTTGATTTCTTATGTGAAATAATTATATTCTCTAAAATTTTAGAATTAAATTTAAAAATTTGAGTAAAGTTACTTAAAAAAATTTAAAACTTATTGGACCAATTATTTTTTTATTTTTTTATATAGATTTAAAATTCTAATTAAATCATAATTTTTTCTTTCATCATTATCGTTATAATTCTTTATATATCTTGACAATATAATTAAATTCTATTCAATTATAATTAAGCTTAAATTATTTTATTTATTAATATAAAATATCAGCTAGCACTAAGTTTATGCTTACAGTTTTTTATTTATTTTTAATTAAATAATGATGATTAGCTTTTTATCTTGCTTGTTGCTCATTATGTTTTTTTAATAAATTTTTTTATTTTATTTTAAGAGGGTAATTATCCATCAAGTCAACCTCCATTAGGGCAACCCTTTTAGGTGGAAAATTATGAAAGTAAACCATAACATTATTTTTCTTAAACATGATTTTTTTTATTTAATAATTCTGATTTAATAAAAACATACCTAACATTTGAGATATTTTATACATTAATACGGCCCTCATATAAGTACGAGTTTTGGACTTATAACGTATAATTAGGTAAAATAAAATTAATTATAAAATATAGAGTTTTTAAATCAAAATTTTGATCCAATATGTATCAATAAATTTATAAATATTTGTATCTGTACGTGCCCACAAAAGTTTATACAAAGTAAAAGAGACTCTTTTATTTTTTTGTAATTTTGATCATTTATTTTTAATAAATAATAATTATTTATTTATTTTAAAATAATTAATTTTAATATTTTTTTTAATTTTTAAAAATTAATTAAATTATAATTAATTATTTTAAAATAAATAACTAAAATATATAGTATAATATATTCAACCGTCACACTTTATTTTTCAAAAAATTAAAATTACATCTATCTAATTTAATATATTTAAAATAATATTTGTAAAAAAATAAAAAACAAAAAAATACATTTTCCCGGCATTTCCTTTAACTATCAAGATTTGCATAATATCTAATTTTCCAATACTAGGATTGAAAAAAATATATTTTTAATACTTTATCATTTAAATTTCTTAATTTAATTAGTATAAATTTATTTTTTTAAGAAAATTAAATAAAAGCTAGGTCATTTAATTAAACATGTAATATTATTTTGTTCAATTTTCTTTTTATTTATAATTTTTCCTTGCTTTTTCCAAGTGGGCAAAAATTTTCCACTTGCAAGGTTTCAGCTTCACATGATGCCAGCTCGCTTTTTAATCTTATCAACATAGACAGTTGAGTCGAGCCCTGCACTCGAACCTCGATGTTCTTCCTTCTGACTCGGCTCGCAGCCAACATCAAACCTCACCCTCGTTTGTTCCGATGTCCATTCGGCTTGCACCCTCGTTCCTACCAAATAGGGCATGCCGCACGATTTTTTTAAGCCGATCAAAATCAAACTGTGACAGAACGCATTCATCGTATAAACAGTCTATAAGATGAGAAATAGGCATCCAAAACCAAGGATTCCATCAATTGCCAAATCATCTCCCGGAGAGCATGAGGCTATTAGCGAAGAGAAATGAGCACTGAAGACTCAGGATTGTTCCAGCACCTCAACGCGGGGCAGTGATCGGTCAGTCGAGCTTCAAAGGATCTCGATTCTGAGACCGAGGATGTCGCTGGGCAAGCATTTGTTTGGTCTTCTCAAGAACGACAAAGAAAATTGAACCCCCGAGTCCGATCCATAAAACTCGGGGCCCCATGCCCTGCAGTTAACACAAGTGTAAAAGGGTGACTTTCAAGATGCTGGGCCTTCATACCGATTGGTTTCTCTCATTTATTTGATAGGAACAAACATTGTTAGAAATATTTATTTCGACCTTATTCTCATTTAGTTACAAAATGATAACAATAAATAGATATTAAATAGGAATATTTATTACTGAAAACCGGGAACAGCTAACACCACGATGAAAGTGAGTTCATTTATCGTCACACAAGTGAAAATATTCATTATCAATGCCATCAACCCTACCCCGCAGAGACACTTTTGGCCATTCATAGGCCCTAACACACCTCCGGCAACCCCCATTGACGAGGCCTGACAGCCCCCCAATGATCCTTTTTTGCCATCCCACGGCCCTCCTTCAATCACCGGCAAATCAAACAATGTAATTTCTAGTAATACATTAACTTGTGGTGGACCCATCATGTAACTATGGCAGTTTTAACTCTAAATCGGAGGAATCTAACTCTCAAGAAAATATGGTCATTTTCAGAAGACTAGTATTGGTTTTGAAATTAGCAAAACCATTTGGATATTATGCATCCTTAACTAGTTAACACCAAGCCATGATCCCCTCATTCTTTTTACTGACATTTTTGGTGTAAAATGACCAAAATTTCCAAATGTACAGAATAAGCATGAACTAAAAAGACTACAAAGTCATATGGTTCACGTGACTCAATGAAAAAAATCAACAAAATATACAGAAAACTGTATAAAGAAAAGAAAAAAAGGACCAAAGTACTCCATTAGGGCACTGGACTTACCCGCATCCCTCCCTCTCTTCTCCTACCCTCAATCAGATGTTGCCCTCTCTCTCTCTCTCCATGCCATGTTTTTTCTCTCACTTTTCTGTGCCGCCTATAAACACAAAATAGCTTTATCACCATCGTCAGCCATAGGCCAGGACCAACATTACAATATTAAATCACGACCAGTACAACAACATCGCAGCACCCAAATCATCAGCCACTCCAAACACAAATCTCACCACTAAAACCAACAAGCACAAATGCATTCAGTGAAATCACAGAGAAATAAGGTGAGAGTTCATGAGACCCAAAAATTTACCATCTGATTTTGCATTTTAACCCACAAATACAATTCCAGAATTCAACTTAAACAGTTGGTTTCAATCAATTTTCCGTGGCTAGAGTTCACAAGCTCTTAGATGCATTTCTGATATTGTAATTTGCTGCAGCAATAACTGCCTGCCCATTATTCTTCAAAATGTTTGTACCCATTTCTATCCCTCAATTGTAGAAGGGGGAAGGAGGGAGAACTGGTTCAGGTGGGGCAGAAAGGCAGAGAAGCGAGGTGGCAGCAGTGAAGGGAAGAATCCATTTTTAAAATTTACATGCTTTGGTTAGTAGTCAATGGCTTGTTGCCATGGTGAATATCGGTATTGGTCATGGGTGTATAGATATCGAACATATCAAGCAATACGTATCGGAATCAAATATATGGAAAAGAAAATCTATAAATTTTGTAAGCTGATAGAGTCGTATTAGCTGATATTTACATCTATAGTTGCTTTTGGAACCACACAAGTCATCTGGTTTTTTCCCCAAAAATTGGTAAGCAGATTGATAGCAAAGAGGACATGCTCATGGATAGGTGCAAACTTGTTTACACTTAACACAGCATAATAATTAGGGGGTTTTTGTGTGATTTCAAGAGATCAGGCTACATTTGTGAACCTATTCTCTGGATGTTTGTGCTGAGAATATTCAAAACGTCAGGAAATATCCTATTAACTCTGGAGCATTAGTATAATTTTCTCTATTTTGTTACTTTTCCCATTTCCTTGGGTACTTCAGTTAGTTCCATCAGGCGCCCTAGCTTGTATGCTTCTTTATAATCTTCCCCATCACCGAAAGCATTGAAGCACATACAAGGGCCCTTTATATCCTAGTTCATCAGGTTTTTATGGACAAAAGTTCAAGTCTTGAATTTTACTGATCTATTGAACTTTCTTTGTCATCATACAGAAAGCTAAGAAAAAGCTTGTCGTGCTATATATATATCATATCAGATCAAATAAACCAAAGAGGAGTTGACAGATTAGCAATTCTTTGGTGGATTTTCAAGTGAACTTAAATTTCATGAATGTCTAACCTTTAATAATGCATGGCTCCCTTCTTCTTTTATGATGGTTCTTAGACAGTCATAGATCCCTTTGTACTGTTTTGTGGATCCCTGGAAGAGTTAATTGTTAGAGAAAGCAAACTAAACAAAAAGAAAGGCAAATGAAGTGCCCAGTTATCAATATTTTAAATGAATCCAAGGAGATCATATATCTACCTGAACCATCAGTCTTGTCTTGATAACATCAAGAGGAGTAGTTACAGCTCCTGTTACTGCACCTATAATATGGTGCGTTCCAATCAGGCAGTTTGTTTTTACAAGATTCTCAACAACTCACTTCACTTTGAAGAAAATAGAAGACGGGTATGCAAAGAACCTGGAAATCTAGTTCAAGTTCTGTTGTGAATATTACAGAAATCTCAGATAAAAATAACATCAGTTGGTTCGTACCAATCAGAGAAGAGTGTTTTACCATCACATAATCATCCAATCTTTAAATGCTAATTTTACTGGGATTGTCTATAATGAATCCTTTAATGTAATTAATATTTCCATCGGAGGAGAAAAGAAAATCCTTCAATAGCTGAATGGCCTAAGAAATGTTTCTTCACCAACTCATTTGATGTCTTCTTAGATCCACCACTTCCCCATCAGGGTCATTAACCCAAAAAAACTTTCATTCACATAAATGCAGTATCTGGTCTACGCTGCAAATCATTGTTCTACTATAGGCATTCCTCATTAACTTTATGTTCAGAAGAAGCTATTTTTGGTTGTTACTAATGTGTGTACATTCATATCTTATCAGTTTATGTATGTTATGTTACTGTTCCTTATACACATGATTTCTTGGCTGTAGTACTGCCATGAAGTCTAGCACATATTATCTTAATATAGCCAACATTTTGAAGCATACAAAAACTAACTAGCAAGTCATACTACCACTTGAAACAATTAAATTAATGCTCGTACACAACCATAATATGATAAAACATTTCAAATTTTCATCTGACAAGTGTCTGTTATTAGGGCTACATATTCACTATCTCTTAACTGTTGAGGCAAAGTAAATGAAATCTATTAGCACTCACTTTGCCCTCACCAGCTTACCAAATTCTACTTAAACTGCATTCCATGTAATTTAATGATTACTTACAATGTAACTTTAAGATTCTAGGACCTCTATGCACAATTGTTTTTCCGGGTTCATTTCTCTACTAAGTGACCAAGACAGCATTGTTCACAGCCAAGATGCACCATCAGACATCATCTTGATTACTCCCAAAAAGTTCATCCACTGCAGAGTAATTCAGCAAGAGCAAGAAGAGAACATATCACCACCAGTAATCCCACCGCCATAGCGAATTTCCACCTTTCTAAATATTTCTAAGCCTCACTAGTACTCCATATTTGGTATTGCAAAAAGTGCTTCAGTCTGCCACCACAAATTTACTGAGCATAACTACAATTTTTAGCTTTCTCAATCTCATGTGACTAACAGCTTGCAACTTCTTGATGCAGGAGCATCTCGAGCTCAAGTTCGAATCAACAAATCTTAGTTCATAATTTTTGGCAGAAATATACAGGTCACTTTTGTAAGTTATTTGGAGATGAATTCGTGCATGGATTTGGTCAAATAATATATAGTCGGACAACTCTATGGGTCTAGTTTCCAAATGCATCAAATTTTGTACCTTCTTGGGAAAGTTATGCCCAAAATGCTACAACCGGTCATATTTACCCGACATTAGTCCTTTGGTGTTTTAATAAATCCTGTGTTGTATTTCTTTTTATTTTGTACCTAGAGTCATAAGAGTCAAGATCCAGTTAGAATTTGTTTTGGATTGGGAATGCTAAGTCTGGGTGATGAATTAGATAAACTAGGAGTTCCCTATTCTTGGAGGGATATTCCACGTTGTCTATTTAAACTTCTATAATATTTCTCTCTTGGATCTCTTTGGTGAATTCCATTGAGTTGCGAGTTGTATGCCCATCTCTGTTTGATGAATTCCTAGTGTGTCAGCATTTTAACTTTTTGCAATTGTGTTACTTCTCAGTTTCCATACCACCCGGTATCACTTCTATTTTGTTTTCTTCACAAAATGAAATAATTTTTCTGTCAATGCGAATGTGATCGACTTTGATTAAAGTACCTTAGGATTTACTTTCAATAGACAGCATTACCGATATTCCACTTTTTTGTTTCACAGTATGTTGCAAGCTTATATACTTTACACCACTTTCAACATACCATTTATCATATAGCCATGGGCCGCCTTCAATTCAGCTACCTCGTCGCTTTCTCATTCGGTTTATCTTTTCTATCACACATTTCAAAAGTTTCCCCAATGCTATATTTTGGCATGTTTATTACCACATCTGTCCAAAGTTGATTTAGGGAAACCAAATGATAATTGCAGTAGAGTTAAATTGTACATCAACTAGACATTTTCTATAAATGGAAAAACTGAAAAATTCCTGAGCCAGAAATCTTGTAGGTTGCTGCTTAAATACCCAATACGAGTTTACCATTGACATACTACGATAAGGGCAAATATAACAAGAAACTCTCCCCGATAAATAATAACTGTAATCTTCAAACAAGTTGTTCCTAATTTCACTAAATCTTCATCAATGCCCTATCCCTTTCAAAGCAGTTGTTGCACTTTCTCACTAGCCTCCAGCTACTTACTACTCAAGCTATCAAATAACACATCTGCAATGCTACAAAACTATCCTACAGCTAGTCTCTCATGGAGGGGGCCCAGTTGAAATCAAAAGAAATATCAAAATATTCAAGATCAACAAAGCTCCACTTTACCTAAAACAATCTCACTCCATCAATGTCGGTAGTTGTGAGTGACTAAAGGGAGGAGGCGATGTTAAAATCATTAAAGAAGAAACCCTACAGTAAACAGAACATTGCAAGAGCATCTTTACCTGCAAAGGCACCAATGATAGCATTCTCAGGGTCATTCATTTCCCTCTTTGCCTGCCAAAATGAGACCATAACAATTTGCTCAAATAAAAGATGATGACCATAACAATGTGATGCAGAACTACTTCTAGGTCTTCCAGCATAGTTAATCAACAAGGGCAGAAATTCTGTTTAATACTCACGGACTATTGAGAGTATTTATAGAGAATGAAGGTCCTAAAAATAGATGGAGGCTATGATGCAAGGGCACAAACATGGGGATACGGGCACAGCAAGGTGTGGACTTCAAACACAGTAATACTTGAAACTGTAGGACATGATGCAATGTGGACACATGAATAAATGTATATGCAAATACATTAATAAGATAAGTCAACGTTAGAATCACCCAATATATTTGCATCAACCAATATTTGTCTCATTATAGTTGTAATTATTATTATTATTTGGCCTATCACATTGTGATGAAGGATTTAATGTATACCATGTTGATCATTTAAATGAAAATGAGAAAATAATTTGTTTTATTGTGAAAGAACATAAGCAGCAAACAAATTGGCAAAGAATGTCAATGTCCCATGTTGAATAGTTGGAAGGGACTGCACAAAAAGCATTGGGTGAATGTTCCACATAAACAATAGAGCTTTATGTCCCACTAAGTGTGGTCAGTTATATAAATCTATTTTCGTTATTTCACTCAATTTAGTATAATATCCTCGAAGAGTATAAGTAATTTTAAATTATTTTTTTATCATACCACTCTAAATTTTCCTAAGTCTATCTCTTCCTTTCATTCTTCCAACACAACTAACTCATTTTCCCAATGGCGCTTCCTTTGGCATGCATTTTAAGTGGTCGAACCGCTTTAAACATATTTCTCTCATCTTATCTTCTACAAACGTAACTTCTAAGCATCTATGGATAACCATATTCCTTATTTTTTAGTATGACTCTATTTATCTATCTTAGCATTCTCATATTTGTAACGTTTAATTTTTATACACATTTAATAGCACAACATTCTAATTCGTAGATTATATTGGGTCTAATAATCATTTTATGAAAATTTCCTTTAAGTTTTAGAGGTATATTTCTATCACATAATACACTTGATACATTTCTTAATTTTAACCACCCTATATTAATTTTCATCATTTATATATCCAATTTCTTGAATTATGAATCTCAAATAACAAAATCTATTGAATTTAGGAATATTTTGATAATTGATTTTATTTGTTCATTATTCTATCGATAATTACTAAAATTATACTTTAGATATTTGATTTTACTTGCACTCATCTTTAAGCACTTTGAATTTAAGTGCCTCAATCGAATGTGCTAATTTTAGTTCTACACCTTCTCAAATTCCATCTATTAAAATAATCATTTGTAAATAACATATACAAATGAACATCATATTAAACATCTCTAGTAAGCTCATCTATAAGTAAGATAAAGCCATATGACTCAGAGTATATAATCTTAATAAGAAAATCCTTAGTGATCACCCTTGCATATATATCTTTGATTGCCTGAATATATTTTTTACCTACTTTTTTCTTCCTTAACACTCACCATAAGACTTGTTTAGGCACCCTATCATAAGCCTTCTTAGATGAATGAAACAATTTGTACATCCTTTTTCTTCTAACTAAATTTCTCCATTAACATTTACAAAATATATAGATTTAGGAGTTAAACGCCTCAGCATAAATCCAAATTGATTCTCTAATATGTTTATTTCTTATCTACTTCTTCGTTTAATTACCCGTTCCAAGGGTTTTTATAGTACGACTCATTACTTTAATACCTAAAAATTAGTATAACTTTAAATATCTTTTTTATTTTTGCAATAGGAACTGAAATACTTCTCTTCCATTTGTCTAGCATTCTTTTATTTCTGAAAATTATTCTAAATAAGTCAATTAACCAACTTGCTCATTGTTTTCCTAAATATTTTCCAACTTCAATACGTACTTTATCTAATTTTAGAGATTTTTTTATTTTTTATTTTTAGGGCATATTTAATTTTTTGATTTTGCATATCTTTGTAGAATGCTTTTATTAATTTTTCCTCACTAACTTCTAGATCTAGCCCTTCTATTATGTTATTGTTGAATAATTTATTAAAATCGCTCTGCCATCTCACCTTTATACCCTCTTTTTTTTTTATCAATACTCAATTATCTTCATCTTTTATACATCTAATACAATCTAAATCCCTCCTCTTTCCAGCTCTAGCTAATTTTTGTATGTCTTTTTCTTCCTCTTTTGATCCTAACTTAGCGTACAACACATTATAATCTTTAGACTTAACCTATTTAACTGCTGCTTTGTTGGTTGTTCTTTCTTTATATATTTTCAAAATTTTCATTAGTCCTGCAAAGTTTTCTAATCTTATAGTACTCCCTTTTGGACATCTTTGTCCCACCACCAACCTTCTTAGTACTACTTTTTCCCTATAAAATCTCTTTGATTTCCTTGGCAACCCTCTTAACACAATTGTCATTTTCTGCCATACATTGTTTACAATGTCTGTATCATCAACTATCAAATTACTTATATTGAACATATTATCTCTAAGTTCTTATATATTTTCTCCTTTTCAATCCACCATCTTGTATGCTGACCCTCAAAAGCTTCAATCGTACTCTTCCATTTTTTAATACTTATCCCTAACACTAGGAGTCTTTGTTGAGTAGTTCAACTTTTACCAAGAATGATTTTACAATCCTCGCAACACAACACATCTGATTTTCTAGCTAAAAAAAAAATCTATTTGACTGCTATTAGGTCCATTGGTAAGAATTATGAAGTATTCAACGTTTTTTTAAAGCAACTATTAAGTATTACATGGTCATAAGAGGTGACAAACTCCAAAATCTATCTATGAATCATTTTTATCTCCAAAACCAAAGTCCTCATGTACCCGCTCAAAATTATTATCCTTCCTATATGACTATTTAAATCACCAAATTAAAATTTAAAATTTTTCCATCTCCACCCATACTTAGCATCACACTATTCAAAATTTTCCAAAATTTACTTTTATCATTATCTAATAAGGCTATTTATGGAGCATAGATATTGATAATTGTTCCTAAGAATAGTTTAATATATATTATTTTGTCTCCTATCAAAACAAAGTCTACTACATGATCTTTTAAAATGTTACCTACAACAATACCTACCTCATTTTTATTGTTATCATTTTCCATATACAATAGTTTATAACTTGTCTTTTCGATTTCTCTTAGTTTTCTTCCTACTCATCTAGTTTCTTGAAGACAACTCATATTAATTTTGCTTTCGATCATAATATCCATTACCTCCATAAAACTTTACAAGGGTTATGATATTCCAGGTGACCAGTCTAATTTTACTTTTTTGGACTAGTTTCTTAACTAGTCCACTCCTCCATACATCGCATTGAGATCAAGTAGGGGCATGGCGCATTGTAAAATAGTGATGAACTAATACAAATTCATCCATATAAAATTTGACAAAGTTTTAAGATAGCTATCAGCTACCTATTGCAACCTTCCTCCAATATTAGAGTTCGGAAATTCACAATATAGATTATATACTATGTAGTTCTACATATATAATAAGATAGTGGAAAGCAAGATATTTATGGAAAAAAAAAACCTTGGGTTTCAAGAGACAGAAGGGGGCGGTTGCAGACGGACAAAATTTGTGATCAAATCCAGGCTCTAGCATAATAAACATGAAAATAAGGAAAACAGAAATATTGGGCACTTCTTAATTTTACGATCTGAAAGAACTAAGCACAAAGAGGGATGATTTGCAAAATAGAACATCCTGTACTCATCTTTTGACCTGGATAGCTAAATAAGTGAATATTCAGGACTAAACTGCAACAAATACTCGCAATGTAATCTCAACTTACATTGTATAATTAACTGATAAGGAACAGAGAATCTCGAATTGCAGATGATTAATAAACAAAAAGCAGTCTGTTAAATTGCATGTGCATGAGAGAGAGAGAGAGAGAGAGAGAGAGAGAGAGAAAGAGAGAGAGGGGGGGAGAGAGAGCATTGCACATCAGAAGAAAAAAATGGGAGCCGAAAGGCTCTTTTACCTATTGATGCTCAGACTGTTTTTGACAAAAAAAAAAAATGCATGTCAGTTTGCGTGGTATGCCACTTGAATCCATTTCCTTGGAGTGTGAGGGAAAATGACAGACATCATACGGAAAACAACATAAAAAGAATAGGGCAAAGGTTAGCACTTGTGAT
The DNA here is from genome assembly GCA_028571085.2 of Nepenthes alata. Lineage (NCBI taxonomy): Eukaryota > Viridiplantae > Streptophyta > Magnoliopsida > Caryophyllales > Nepenthaceae > Nepenthes > Nepenthes alata. The sequence continues at coordinate 16,231 of JAOVVI020000717.1, read as the reverse complement.
TTGTGTGTTGGGCATGTGCCTGCGTCTAGATGTGTTAGACTCATTGCCATCGTCCATCCTAGGAGATATGTTACGATCCTCCTATTTTTCATTTGTACTCCCAAATTTGAGTATTTTATACTGACAACTTGGATGATTAGAATTATGATAATAAATTAAATTATGTAGAACTCATCTAAATAAATATAACCCTCCAAATTGCCAGGATGAAATCCACACTGTTGGGAGGATAAGATGACTCTAACAGCAACCGTATAAGCCACAACTACACAAAGAGGTCAAAAGCCACCAAAGACAACTGTTTTTACGATGACAAACCAAAGAAGCTTACTGCAAGCTTATAACCCAAACGCAGCTGCTCATAGATACAAAACTGGATGGCATCAAAAGGCAAATCCCTCAATAGAAAGGATCCATATCCCTGCAATATCAACAGTATACTTTAAGGCGGTCAACAAAACTCAATATCTCATGTGCTCAATTAACTTGATGCAAATATTGAGAGAAAATAAGACATCTAGTATCTGACTGAACTACAAAACACAGCATAACAACAACAAAGTGTTAAATCTTACTAAGTGATATTGGCTATATGATTGCACTTTAGTCATTCCACTTGATTTATTACAATATCCTTCTAAAGTGAATAAGAAATTTAAATCATTTTTATCACATTACTCCATGCTTTTCTAAGTTTACTTTTTTTTTCTTTCTTCTAACCAAAACTAACACACATGTCTTCGCAAATACTTCATTAGCATACGTGTTTCAAGAGTCTAAATCATTATAAATATCATTCATTCATCTTATCTTCTATAAGTATAATTTCTAAACGTTTACAAATATCATTGTCCATTATCTTATATTTTAGGGAGATTCATTTATCCATTTTGATATTCTCCTCTTTGCAACACTTATATTTAAGTATCCAAAATATAGCCCAGTGATTATGAAATAATAATGAGGCTAGTATCTCTAGGTGAAAACAACTTCAGTTGCACCTTTGAAACGAAGCAAGAGAGACTACATACAGCATAAAGGCTTCTAAAACCCTCCCTTGAAACAATCAGATGAACCGCATCAACGGCTGAAGAAAATTGACCCATCTGCATCCTTTGCTTAACAACCTATAGAACTTTTATAATCACAATTAGCACAAGATAGAAAAAATAAAAATTCTACAAAGAAGTTAGTACCTCTGTTGGTACTCGAACAAGAGAAGAGGCAGCTCCACCTATGGCACCTGCAGTCTGAATAAAGCTTGAGAACCGTCGAGCATGTAAATGGCACTCAGAAGAAAACCAAAGATATTCACATTGCACAAAAATAAGCACTCATTAAGTGTTAACTAAGTTAAACTATCAGGTATATAATAAAGCCGAGCAACTAGCTAATCCATGTCAGCAGAGGACAATTAAACTGATGAATAGCTAAAAGCTGAATGCCTTTCCAGAGCCTCTATATTTTTCAGGAGGCCGAAATAAAATGTCAATCTATTTTTTGATCGCAAGTAAAATATATTGTCATTAAAAGGATGCCAAGGGGCATCACTAAATGTACAATAGACATAACCACCTTCATGTTTTAATTTTTTTGCACGTAACCACACCCCTTTTACATTTTGCATTTTTCAACCACCTATATTATATATTTCATAACCATTGACCACTTGTAAACTGACAAAATGCTGATAAACATGTGAAGGCATGTGCCAAAAAATATAAGGAAAATCATTTCCTTCATTTGAAAAATGTAATAAAGATAGCGCATGGGCAGATAATTGAAAGGAAATGTGAATCCTAGGTGGTTAGTGAACGAAATAAAAGCAGCGATTAGGTGAAAAACACTTCAAAGTTACATGCAAAAAAAAAAAACTATAGGTAAAGACAGAAAGGGCAAAGAAAACAGAAATTTATAACAGGGAATCTAGAGAATCTGACAACACACTTTGACAAGTAGGAAGGAATCCCTTAGCCACAAAAGGCTCCTCCTTCTTCCATACTATCCAGATGCAGGAGAAATGTAGCAATCTGCAGATTTTAACCAAGTTATTGACTCCTCCATACCCTTCCCAAGCCTTAAATTCATCATTCACAGCACTTGCATGTAACCTGAAGATACCCAATACAACAAAAGCAGAATGACAAATAATTCCTGGAAACTGGACAAAAATGGAACACAGGGTGCCCTCTCAGCTGCCACTTACATGGAAAACACCAAACCCTTTTTCTGAAGGTTATTTATAGTGAGACATTATCCCAAACATCTTCCCAGACAAAAATGAAGCTCTAGTTGGACATCATGACTTCCAAATCTTTCCATTGATCAATCAAGATCACACTAGGGACAAACACATAAATCAACAGCACAAGAATGCTTACATAAAAATCACCAAAGCCCTTATGAAGGTTATTCAAAGTGAAAAATCTATCCCAAGCAGCTTCCCAAAACAAAAATGTTGCTCTCTAGTGGGACAACCTGACTTTCAAATTAAATCAGCAGAAAAAAGAAACCTTGTCAGACAGACAGAGAATGATAGGAAGAAGAAACACTATGCCTCCAAAACACACAACCAAAAGATTCCAAATTCAGATCAACAGGATTCAGCAAAGATAAATGTTGAAGCAGTTCCTGAATAGCATCTTCTGCACCTACCATATCATGATCAAACTAGTGCACTAAACCACAAGAAGCAGTTCCTGAACTGCACGTATCAACTTCTGAACGAACAAGGGCACTACATCAAAGCACCATCCACAACTTGATAATAGTCCAAACCAATAGCCTCCTTATCCAAAGCAATAGTAAATAAAACAGTGAGTATGTATCTTTTAAAGGAATATTTCCCAACCAAAGGCCAGGCCAGAATGTTACCAAGAAGCCTGACACAACTACAAATGAAAAATTTAACTACCTTCCGAATAAAATTCCATAAGCTGATCCCATGACTCCTCTTGAAAGGAAAGGACAACCAACTAGAATCAGCAGCAGCATAAGTTGCCTCAATAGCTCTCCTCCAAAGCTTATCTTTCTCATTCATGAACTTCCAAATCCCCACTTTAACAGAGTTGTATTAAACATACGAAGTCCTTTGGACAATGTCTCAAACAACCAAATGATATTTGTATTCCTTGCCACAGCCACCCAAAGGAAATGCTTCATTTTGTCATGTCGAGCTTATTGGCTACTAAGCAAGCAATTGGAACAGAGACAAGAAATAAGTTGGTAAGCAAGCCAATGTAATTGTTATGAAAGCGATTGTTTCTCCCTTAGAGTTTGTTTCTTCCAAGTGAATCTCCTCTCAAACTTTCTAACCATCACATCCCAAATAAATACCTCCTAAGATTTAGCACAGAGAGGCAAATACAAATAATAAATAAGGAATTGTTCCTGCAGCACATGTCATACTGAAGGAAAGACTATCTCCATCACTCTCGTGACCAACACACAACAATCCCAAGTTCCCATAATTTATTTTCAAGCCCAAATATGCCTCAAAAGCTAGCAAGATCCAATAATATGCAAAAGATCACTCTCACTAGCATCACAATCTTAAGGTACCGCATTGAACCAAGTAAAGAAAGATGATAGTAATTATCATCTCTTAATATAGCCAACTAGAATATGGAAGAACATGTCACAGAGTGGAAGTGAGTTTACTGATGGTACTACTATAACTGCAGGTAACACTTAACCTCCACAGCCCCACCCCAAAAAAGGACGAAAAATAATGTGAAAATATGAAAAAGGAAATCAAAGCATAAATGACCATAAGTTGCCCTTTCCAGTGAAAAAGACAACATTTTTTTTCCCCATACATTTATTAATTATCCATTAATGAAGAGTCTTTTGCAAGATTCAAGCAGAATTTTGATTCAACGCCCCAAAAAAGAAAACAACCAAAACAAAAAAAAAAGAAGGCAATGAAATTTGCACCACAAACATTAAAATTGAGACAATCAATCTTTTGGTAGCTATACAGCAAACTGGCAACATGTCAGCAAGACGACAGGCCTACTTTACAACACCATCATCCAGCACACAAAGGAGGGGCATTAGGCAAAATTTAATCACCAATCCATAGGTCTTGTAATATTGTAACTTTCCCGCCAAATGCACCACTACAAGGCTAGCAATGCCATCTTCCCAACCTCTTGCTGCCTTTTATCTTTGAGTCATATTCTCCAAGTATAAGAACATCCTTGACTGAGAAACAACCTCTCAGCAATACAAGAATATAAGCATTTGACTCTCCAAAGACTTCACAATGTGGGGTGCTCATGCAGTAAGCCAGTTATGAAGAAAATAGCAATCCAACGGATACCAAAGAGGAAGAATAGAAAATCCCACAAAGATTAACCCAATGGTAACAAAAAAGAGGATGATCACCAATTCTCTTCCCTACGAAGGATACATCATTTAGCAAGTGAAATGTTCAGCTTCTTCATGATGTTCAAGTAGGGAGCTCTCATCAGGATCTTTCCCTTCACAACTGTCAAAGTGGGGGAAAACAAGAACAAACTTTAAAGTGCTTTGTTGACCCAAATTGTTTTGGCAGGAAAGGAAACAGAACCCCACTTCAGCAATCTGAGTAAGCTTTGTCAGAGAATTTCACTATCTTTATAGATGGCTTCTAGTAAGTTTGGTCCACATATTATAGAATACGTACACCATGCACAAACTTTTGTAAGGTCTGAGAAATTTTTTATTTACCAAATCATTTAGATCAATCAACAATTCAACACTAGAGTCCAATTCCCCATCTCTAGGTGATATACTCAAATAAAGTATATTCGTTGGCAGATATATTCAAGAGAGAAGAGCGTTGGTGCTTCCTGGGCAGTTGCAACCACAAGTATCATGCCAAATTCTAACTTCAACCTTCTAATGCAAATAGAAACTCAAAAACTATGTAAATGGTGTCTAGGAAGACTAAAAAGCAATGCTTTTTGACAAGTGTGAGCCAATGTCCATGTTAAGCATAAAGCTGATTGTATTAAATTAACTTGGATTCATAATGGTCAATCTTTGTTAGTTCATCCCAAACAAAGCAAACTCCTCTTATCTAGAGAAAATATGGAAATAATTTTAACAAATAAGGAAAAACAATATTCTTTAATAACCCCCTCAAGCTAAAGATGGATTGTAGACACCAACTTGAGTTAGCAAGTCAAATCATGATTCTTGTGAAAAATCATATAATAATGCAAAGGTCTGTCCTCAATAGTCTCCTACGTTGAAATAATGCCAGAATTGTTGTCGAATAGAAATCAAAACTCAACACTATCAAAAAAACATGAACACTGGTACATGAAGTCTTTTGCAACTATCAAACAAACATGAAAATTGGTGTAATCTCCTACAACTATCAAACAAGCACAAACACTGGTCTGTATAGTCTCCTGGACATCAATGCAGAAATGAAACAGAGACGAATAGAGAGAGAAACAATGCTATAAAAGCCTGCTCACGCACTGTTTATGGGCACTATTCACAGAATAGCCAAATATAAGGCATCTGTAACAAGAGAATGATTAACCAAATAGAATCTGAGAAGCAAACCCTAATAGGGAATAGAGCACACATAACTAATACAATTTTGGTGAAATACAGTAGCAATACTTTTGTATGTAATTGATCAAATAGAGGAAGATGTTGATACAGTTTAAGAACAAAGCTGATTGCATTTTGGAATGATATTCATGGCTAAGTATAAGACGAGAACTTACAGATTACATAAATTTAAATAAGAAAAGCAGCTCAAAGGATAGTTTATATGTTCATTTGTGATTCAGTCTATGTAATTAACACATCTATTTATTTTGAATATTTAGATACAATCAAGAGAGAATCAAAAAACAATCCAAACAAATCAGGAAACATTATATTCATTAACTGTCCCTAATATATGCAAATATATCTTTTTGGTTTTACTGAAGAAGGGATTAAATTTGTCCAATTACCAACTCAGCCTACCAAGGAAGCATTGCTAGAACCTTGTGTAGCATTATTTATCTGGATATATGCCTAGGAATACAACTTACAAGATGAGCTAAAGCACTGAAATTTGCAGGGAAGCTCTTCAAAAGTGTATGCTTCATAGGTTCATATACGCCCACAAATATTGCAGAAGCCCTGAAAGATGATGAGAAGTTTTCACTAACTTCATAAAATTGGAACAATAAAACACAGTCAATGGGATGCTTCTCCAACAAAAAGTACCACGTGTATTAATATGGTCATTTAGAAGAAGACTTCGCGAGAAATGAAGAAAACATCATTTAAGATCACATACGGTAAGACACCGGCTAGATTTCCAGCCAATCCAAAATAGAGTCCCTTTATAATAATTCTTCCCCCACCATGAGCTGCCTAGAATGGGACACATGGAAAGTTGAGAACAATAACTCAAAAGAAGTTATCTAATTAATAGAAGATGAAGTAAAAGAGGTCGTCAACCAATGACGTTGACTGATTCACATCAAACATATAATCAAATCAATGGTAAATTATCAGATGGTTATTAAGAAACAGAAACAGGTGCATGCACAATGATCAACAATTTGACATGCAATAGACCGGACTCTAGCCCATTACCATGCTGCACATAAAAGATGTGTTTTTGCCTACAAGATGTATCCAGAAAAAAAAAATGTATCTATGCAATTGGTTATATTCATGGAATATACAACCACACCATCAAAGTTCACGTGTACCATTCAGATTCTTATATCATGACCTCAACTAATCATAAACTGTAGTCAATACCAACACTATAAAACGTTAAAATCATCTCAGACCAGCATAGCAGTAATGAATTCAAACCAGATGAACAAGTTCACCCCATGATGACATACACCGATTCCCCATAAAAAGGCAATACCAAGCTCCCGGTAACACTCTAGTCTATGAAACAATAATTATGTTTTTAATGTCAACCAAGCCTAGCAGCCGAAGATTTTTCTTGGGTATTGCGAACGACAACCTTAGAGAATTCAAGTAACATAATTAAACCAGCATTTCCTCCCCACGACCGTCGCTGTATCCACATGTATGCATTTAAGACTAACAAATAAAGCATAGGTCGCTATTCATGCTGCTAGGGAAATGGATCTGATCTACTTTTTATTTAATGCACATTCAACTCTAAAGATAATGCCAAAACATGTTTGACTGATGATTTTCCAAGTTATAAATATAAAGTTTAGTATGAATGACATGCCTGCAGACGAGTTTTTATTGTATCAATTGGGTACAAAACTGTTTCAACAACAACGCCAGCAATACCTCCAGCTATAGCTCCATCTGTACAGCACATCAAAATTTCCAACATGGAATGCCATAACTGTTACCTTCATTCTTTTTATCAGTATTAAACTATAACAAAGACGTTCAGAAGTCGCATACATAAGGGAAGCATCAGTCTTGGAGCCAAGGTCACCAAAAGCATGGGCCATGATGGTCCAGGAAACTTGGGTACAAAGGATTATGAACTAGCTAGCAAGCAAATCAAGCTCAACTTGGCACATTACTGTGCCTGCTAGAGTCAAGCTCATTCCTGCTAGAACTTACCTCATGAGCTCACAAACCTAGTTGATCTTTATTTTGTCTAATTTTTTGAATGCATATTAGCAATATTTATTACCATTAGCAACATATATTTTAGCATCAAATGTGTATGTACTTATACTATTTCATTGGTAATATACTTGTATCAAAATGTACACCACATAGAGAAAGATAATCTTGGCTGCCCAAAAGAAGAGAGCCAGAGTCGTGTACACGAGGTAGGCCCTTCCCTTGTCGTCGATTGCGAGAGTTTTGAACATCTTGTTACAAAGTCCAATATCATCTCTTCTATGAGAAGAGGTGTCAGCCATTCCAACTACTAGTTCAGGAAACTGGGAAAGCACCATCTTGCTGAATGATAGAAGTCAAGGCGGCCTCTCTCCCTATGAAGGGGGCAGCTTCATCTTTTTTCAATGAATGGGAGTCATGTAGTGGGCCATTAGGGCTCTACATTATTTTTTTCAATTTCAAAAACTGAGGTCAAGGCTTAGTCTGGTTTCACAAATAGATCTTATTTGAGTTCCATTCCAGCTGGCTCAGCAGGAAGATCGCCGGTGAGGTCAATAATGATACGACACAAATTCATATTGCTATAATTTATCCAGCTTCTGCAATAAAAATGCAGCATACCATATAAAGATCGTAATAAATCAAACGACTTATCTTCCCCGATGCCAGCAGATGCATCACTCTTCTCTGTCCCCATCTGAGTATGCAATTGATGCGTTAATGTGTCTGCAATGTGGCATACTTATGTTTAATTCAAGCAATATGCTCAAAACAAAATAATTGTTGGTAATTGAAACATGAAGCAAGCTCAATACCAACTGCTGCCAACGTAACAACGGTCCAATTCAAGCAGTCTGTTTACTAAGTCAATTTGATGCAGTACTTAAAGAAAGCAGGTAACAACGGTCCAATTCAAGCAGTCTGTTTACTAAGTCAATTTGATGCAGTACTTAAAGAAAGCAGGGAAGAGCTATTTCGGATATTAAGAATTGTCTTTTACATGCTATTATGTTAATTGTTAAAAGGTTAGATTTTTTTCAACTGCATTCTTCAGTTATATACTTTCTTTTGGTATCCATTTTTGTATCAGCAACACCAATCATCTTAAAACAGAGGATAGAATTTGTAAAAGAAATTCTGCACTAGTGTGTGTCAATGAGTGTGGCTATCAATAAAATTTACAGCATTTACCACAATGTAGGTATCATGGAATGAAATATTAGCTGATTTATAAAAAATCAGCCCATATTTAAAATATTGGATAATATACCTAATATTGGCTAAAATTTACTAGATAGGTTGTGATTCACAAATAAAGTTTTGTCTTTGAGAAGTCCAACATTGAAACATAACACCTGATATGGATGCTACTCATACGGCTGCAACCAATACCGATGTTTTTATCCATGAATAGTATAACAAGATCCCTCCTCCCAGAAGTTTTAAGCAATCCAAGCCCTCTCTGTTTTTGAGCCTGAAATGATAGTACCTCATATTGAGAACAGTCAGAATCCTTTCTTTCAAGAAAAGCAATGGGTATAAAAAACTACTTGGCATTTACTTTCCACTCCCACAAACTTCTTGCCATGCCCAATGGAGAAGTAGGTTATTAACAGTCTCCACATAATTCTCACCAAAAAACAGTTTGTGAGTTGTCAACTGGCAAAATATCTCAGGTATATAAAGCAAGGTCACCCATTTGAGTCCATACAGCTTTGTTTCGTGCGATATGATTTTCCTTGCATTCCCTTGATTTGTTGAGAAGTTAGAATACCAGGTTTTGGGAGGATCCTTGAGAAGGCAATTATCCATCGTTTACCGTTTTCCCTGTCTGTCATCACCTGTCTACAGCTCATTATGTTCCCAGACCGCATTTTATCATTCAAGATGAACTGAAATTTTCTTGGAATTTCCATTTGTAAGTGATGGAGAGCTGAGGGACTTAACCTATGCCTACTTATTCAGTTGAATTAAATCTACTTGGTTATCATCGGTGTCCAATAGAAAATTTTGGAGTGGGCTTTTTCCCTGCAGACCTTTTTTCACCATTGTTTTTTCACTTCCATTATGTATTCACTTTTCATTCCAAAGCTGAACCTATATCCTCCTGCAAAATGATAAGGAGGAGAGATTCTGTCATGAAAAAATGTACTTATCTTTCCAGTTCAAAGGCTGTCTTTGGTCTCCTATTTGTTATTCAATTATCCCTATAATAGCATATCTTCTTTCTTCTATCTAAAGAAAAAGAACACTCCCCAAATAAAGAAAGCAAGCTTCAAAGGAGCTTTAGTTATCCAAACAACACCCTAGGAAACTCCACATGGTCATGCCAAATGCTTTGAGAAACAGGTAAATAGATGCCAACCATGAACATCTGTCCATCTCGGCCCCTTCACTCACACCACAACACAGAACATAAAGTTTGATAAAATAAATGGAAATATGACCCTTACAAAATAAGCAACCTCTGAAACTTCAATTTCAAGTAGAAGTGCCACACTGGGTAAAAGAAAAAAGACAATTCCAACCGAGGTAAAGAAGTTAAAGCTATGCAGTGGACAAGCTCTCCATACCAAACAGTCCCAAAAGAAAGTGCAAACCACACCACTATCCAACCACATACTCTAAAAACAAACACTTCTGATCCCTTGAAAATGAATCGCAAAACACTTTTATTCACTCAACAAAATTAAGCATCACAATGCCCTGACTTTCACAACTACTAACTTAAAAGACACTTCAGAACCTATTTACAAGACATCTACACTAAACAAGACTTCATAATGATCTCTAGATTGATCAGAAGATCCTTTCAATTGGCTAGAATCCGTTACTTGAATGAAACTAGATCTACAGAAGTTCCTATAAAAATGGGAAATACCCTACCTTTGAGTACGGTTTGAACTATTGATTTACGTAGGAAGCTCGACAACCTTGAGACACACTATCTAAACCTAGTGCAAAGAAAAGTAACTGTAGACAACCTTAGACAAAGAGATAGTAACTATAGGACAATGGCCTAGTAGACCCCCACGAACTTCCCCTCAACATCTTACCTATAGAAGAAAAGAAGGAAAAGGAAAAAGACTAACACAAATGATGAACTAATATTAAACCATGGTCACAAGCCTGGAGTAAAAGATTTAATGAAACATGTTATCTTGCACAAGTGTCAATGGAAAAAAGGAGGATATTATATGCAACAGAAGCACAACGATTTCAATGAGCTCAGAGATTGAAAAGGTAAAGCCACATGCCAACATCTATTTAGAAATTAACTTGACCCAAAAGATTAGGAGTTGTTAGATCAAAGTTACCAAGTTCACAATATCATATGCGTAGGCTGATAGGCACAGCATAGATTAGTGTTATTGCTCATAAGAGATTACAACTGAGATATAATTTTTGTATGCGATACACTTTAACATAGTAGGCATGGGGTACAAGGAAAATGGTAGCTATGATTAGGCTCATTGAACAACCGTCTATTTAAGCCTATCCGTTTACTCATTATGGGGTCCTAAATTTGCAAATGACCTCAAAGTATGTATCTTGTGAACTACTAAACTCAAAAATTCAAATATAAATATTGATGATCTTTGAAGTATGAAAAAATCGGTATCTATATTGGAATTAGCCAGGATCATATCGATATTGGACATATTGGATGATCTATATCGATATCAAATATATTGAGAAAAAATTCTTAAAAATCGTAAGCTAATAAGAAAATATCGTTGATACAATAATATTTCGCAATATTATCACAGTACCAGAAAATAACGGTATTTGGTCCCTCAATAACAAGACATATTTGAATTTATTTAAAATATTGGCTGATATTTTGATGTATGCTCTAGACAACATTAAGGTCTCCACATATAGGCTGCTAAATATCTGCTTTATCTTTATACACTCACCTAGTCACTTTATGCTATTTGCATATTTCATGAATATGCATTGCTAAAATTATAGATTGATCTACAGCTAATATCGTTCTTCATTCTTACAGGTTCAAGCTTCACAAAGAAATGCCATTTTAAGACCTAATGATGCAATCTTGAAAAGTCATACACAGATTGGTTGATGATGTTCAGGATTCTGGCATTAAGGACCAGTCTGAAATAAGTTTGACTCAAATAAGGCATGGGAATGCTCTTTCATCTCTTGGTCTAGGTGCTAATGCTTTTATGCCAAATTCTAATTTTAACCCTTGTTTGGTACAGGAGGAGAAGGGTGGAGGGTTGAGGGAGGAAAGAAAAGGGGAAACATTAAGGGAATAAAGACAAGAAAAAGTTCCCCCTTGTGCTGGAAATGCATGTTTAGGAACATCATAGAGGTAGAAAATAGGAGGTGAGAATAGGGACTAAAAGCCTGCCAAAGAGGCCTATTTCAATATCTTTGATCAATGGTTCAAAAACATGGAGAGATCAGTGAGGATATTTTTCATCTCTTGGTCTAGGTGCTAATGCTTTTATGCCAAATTCTAATTTTAACCCTTGTTTGGTACAAGAGGAGAAGGATAGAGGGTTGAGGGAGGAAAGAAAGGGGGAAACATTAAGGGGGTAAAGACAAGAAAAAGTTCCCCCTTATGCTGGGAATGCAAGTTCAGGAACATCATAGAGATAGACACCAGGAGGTGAGAATAGGGACTGAAAGCTTGCCAAAGATGCCTATTTCAATATCTTTGATCAATGGTTCAAAAACATGGAGAGATTGGTGAGGATATTACTGACACGATCAAAGCAAGTTAGTTTCTCCATACAATTTCTGTAGGGAGCACATGAGATCCGAGAATACCACTCAATTGAAGGGAACATAACATTCGATGGCTACAGGCTCGCCATATGATATGGAACAAAGTGTTGGGTGGCTAAGTACCAACAAAATATCAAAATAATTGGTGTGGTGGAGATGAAAATGTTGAGATAGATGTGTGCCGTATGGGAAAAAATCGATGTCCTACCAAATAAAAGACAATATGCATATTTCAAGCGATAAGGTCTTTTTATGGTAAGTAAATGTAGCAAGGTCATTTGAAACAAAGACACCTGATGCACCCTATTAGGAGATGTGACAATCCAAAAAAAGCTCTTGGTATAAGTGGCACATGAAAACTGAAGAAGAATTTAAACTAAATCATCATACATGACATAACATTTGGAGCAAGCAGAGAGTACGACCTACAACAAAGCTGACTAGAGGTGATAAATTCCATTCAGCCAACTCCACTGAGTAGGAAAGTGCTTAGTTAGGTTTGATTCCCTCATGTTTAAATGAACAATATTTTAAAATAACAACAAACAATGAAAAACATGTTCTCCATAACCACCACTGGAGTAAAATAAATAAATTTTAGAACAGGATAAAATAATGACACTAAGGATTATGCAGAACCATTGTTGTAGTGAAGGGCAACCTACGACACGACGCACCCACATCTAAGATATGGTGAGAATCAAATGTGTACAACCTTACCCCTACATTAGAAAGTGGCTTTTTTATAGTCTGAACTCACAACCTTGAATTCACAATAGAGCAAATTTACCATTGTACCAACAAACATGGCCATAGAAAATAAAATAAAATAAAATAAAATTTTAAAAAGAAAAAATAAAGAATGAAAACATCATGCATTTTGGCGAACAGCCACCACTAACATCAAGGAACCGTGACAACCACCTTTGTCAACAGTGTGTTGGTTTGAAGATCAGATGGGGATGGTTCTTCCTTAGTTTGCAGTTGATAAAGCAAAAAGCAAGGAGAGAGAAGCTACAAAAGCGAGGAAAGAGAAGGTGGGGGACAGATGCATTGGGTATGGTGGTCGGTGATCAGGTCACAGATCTAGGGTCTTGAGGTTTCTGGTGGTGCAAAGAGGTAAGGGCATAGAGAGAGACTGAGAATAGAAATTGTGAGGTCAAGTAGAGAGGGTGATGGACAATAGCTGTGGATGTGGTGGTTAGTAATTTTTCGCCATTATGCCAGTTTGGGGGATGGTGGTCAAAGTTAAACACAGAAGGTTAGCATGACAGTGAGGAAGCATGGTGAGTGATGATGATGGTGGGTATAGCAGCGACAGGAATTGAACTCTGGTGGTTATGGTGGTGCTTCATCAGCAGTTGTAAGTAAAAGGGGTGACTATTCAGGAGATGGAAGAGCTAAGTTTTGGAAGTGAAGCTACGGTGTGAGATTAGGAAGAAAGTACCTACCTAATTCTTCACCCTACCCCATAAAGGTAACCTATATGCACCCATATGAGGTTATAGATCATAGATTAGAAGTTCCTTTGTTACAAATGGTAAAGAGGAGAAACGTTGTCATGTAATCCTTCCCCCTTTCACCCTCAAACCATGCATAGCCTTGGGAGGGATAGGGTAAAGAACCATGAAAAATCTTACTACCCACTCCACATCCTAGTGTCTAGCTGTTCCCCATAGCCATTCCTCCATGCAACCGCCATAGCCATCAACATCAATAGCTACCATCTCAATACACACCATTGTCATCACTCACCAGTCATCACCATCCTCTATCATTGACATGCCCCCTGTCCTCTCTCTGCTAAATTTTGTACCCCCTTATCCATCACACAAAAGCTCATCCCTAGTAATTGCCAATCCATGCCCATTACGGCAGCCCACCATACTTTCTCTTTGATTTGAAAATTTTCTCTGCAACTATCATCCCTTATCTCTCTCTCTCTTTGCTCCACCTCATCACCGCCCACCATAACTGGTGCCACTATCCTCTCTCCCCTAGCTTTGACATTCTCTCTCTTCATTATGTTTGGTCAACCTTTAATAAGGGATGAAACCCCACCACCGGATCTTCAAACAACCACCACTTGATCTTCAAACACCACCAAACCATGTTCGTGGAAGGTGAACTAATAATGTTGTGGTTTCAGTGATGGTTCTGCTAAACCACAATTAATGATGGTTTTCGAAAATTCACAGTTTTTTTTATTTTTTCTTCTTTTATTTTATGTAGTTTAATACCCTCCTATCTACTCTCATTGTCCAAACATGAGAAGGGGGGGGGGATTTATCCCTTAATACACCTCTCTTCTGTCCTAAACGAGGCTTAAAATTAGAATTTGGCAAAACAGAATTAGCTTCTAGACCAATGAAAGAACTTTATAATGACTTATTGAGTCAAACTAAGAAGGTTTCGGTCCTTAAAGCCAAAATCCCAACATGAGCAACCGTTAGGATATCTCAAGATTGCAGTTCAAAAATGTCACTTAGTTAATTATGCAATTTCGATAATATCATTTCTTGAAGAGGCTTGAAAAAAGATCAATATCAGTAGTCAAATCGATAAAGATACTGTAGATTGGCAACCAATTTACATGACTTGCGTTTTCGATTTCAAGGGGGAAAAAAGGCCATTGCAGCTCACCTCAAAAGAAGAAAAGCCAAGATGATAAATGGGGGGATAAACGGAATAGAAACAGCATTTTCACTCCTAATGAAGTCAGATAGAACCCATTTAAACAAAAAGGCTAGTGGCTTTTCTAAGATTAGCTGAGTCCAAAACTATAAAAAAGAAATTGAATTTGAAATCTGAACTTCTCGAAGACACAGAAGAGCTTACTGGGTGTTACATGAAAAGAGGTCTCGGACCTCATCGGAAAGCGATGGATCCCTAAAATTTATCACTGGTAATTGTTTCGGCAACGAAGAGAGTAGAAGGATAGTCTGAGAAAGAGCACTTCAGTCTGAAATCCCAGTCGAACAGATGTATAGCGAAGCTTAGAAGAGTAACGGACGTGACCATGGAAGACCAGTCGTACTGCTAGTAGTCAAGTGGACCATTATCAAAGTATATAATAACTAAGAACTGATGATATATATTAGGGGATACTACCTTTTGTCATTAGCACACTTTTCTAGCACACCCCTTATACCTTGTTCAAGAATCTTATCTTTGATATCAACTACAATTAAATAGTATTTTTATTGATTATCAACATGATATTTGTCTAACGATTCTCATATGATACGAATAAATTAATATTTTTTTCTCAAAGTATGTAAAAAAATTATATTTTTAGATAAAATATTTTTTATTATAAAAGTTGAGTACAAGAATATAAAATATTTCTCTAATCCTAACAATTGCAAAACTTATCCTAAAAATCGTCCGTGATGCAACTTATGTGCCACACAATTGCAATTCATAGATTATATAGTATTGTTAACAATATTATAAACTAAAAACAAATCGTTGCGTCTCTGGATATGGGTTCTTTGGTAGATTAGGGAGCCTTCGGATTCTGCGTCTAGGTCAAATATCAAACGGGTCCGGTCTCCACTCTCCTTAACTTGGACCCTACATAATACAAATTACAAATAAAATGTTAGAGGTCAGCAAGATGTTCTCTCACCAAAAATACTCTGACACTCAAATCAGTTATTTTTTACAATAAATGGAGAGATGCAGGAGTGAATATAAGATATGGTGAGGAATATAAGGATGCAAGAATGTGAGATTTGTTGAGCGATTTTGGGAGATTAAGCTCCGCTAGATGCACTGCAGGGAGTGGCTCATTAAAGTTGTTCGATAGAGGCTTTAGGGAATCAGGATTCTAGATCGAAGAGATCGATCTCAGGGGATCAAGAGTTTTGATTCGAAATCGGGATCCTTTCCT
>JAOVVI020000716.1:0-28828 GCA_028571085.2 Nepenthes alata | reverse complement strand
AGAAGGAATAAAATGACTATAAAACTTGCTGAAGATTTGGTTTTCATTCATAGCAATCTTCGCCTACTTTCAAGGAAAAGTCCACAGTACTCACAAGGGGAGAGTAAGATATGGGATATATGTGGAGATGCATTTGATTCACTCGATGATATTAAAGAGTTAGAAATTGCAGAGCTCTCATTAGATGAGCCAGAGTTAGAGTGTGTTGTTTTATCGATAATAGTGATGAAAATGAAAATAATGAAGAAAATATAGTCATGGAATCTTGAAAATGATATACTTTTTGTAATTGAGTGTCATTGATATTATATGTTTGTTCTTTTTGAAAGTTGTATTAATATTATTGTCTTTATATGAATACATATTCATTTTCTTTCTATGATTTTTTTTTGTATTAGATTTGAAAAATATATATTTTTATTTCACATTTATCATGAAATAAAAGGATTCATCAATTAAAAATATATAAATTATTATTTTAGTTTACGGGTCCCCAACGTGTCGTGTGCTTGATTTATAAAAAATAGCGTGTCGGCATGTCGGTGTCGTGTCCCGTGTCGGTGTCTGTGCTTCTTAGATTGCAATATATTTTTCATTCTTTTTTCCCCTCTTGTGGTTAGAACTAAAAGGGTGCTTTTTTGAAACATTATAAGCTACTGTGAATGGCCTAGAGCTTTCTCTATTAACCTCCATTGATATGAGCTATAAGAATGTTTTGCATAGGTTTGAATTTGACTAATTGTTGCGATATGAATTTTAAAATCACAATACAGTTGTCAGAGCGACTGAGTTACGGACAACTTCTAATAAAAACAACTAGTGAGCTGGGGATGCACCTAAAAAAAAATTAAAGAAAAGACCTACTGAGATGGGGACTTCTCTAACTTACCTGCAATTAGTGAGTTCTAGGAAAGAAATTCATTTGTATAATCCTATTATGGATGGATGATTGCTGAGTTGATCCAACAAATAATCATGCTAAGCAGACTGCCTGGAAATTCACTACATTATATACAACAAATTGCATCATTGACTGTTTTGGTTATGATTCTCATAGATCTCGAGAATTTGTGATGTAGGGAGGAGGGAAAAGTAGAAAGAAAAACAATAGAGTGGTAGAGACAACAAAACAGATTAGAGAGGTAGAGACAACAAAACAAATTAGAGGGGTAGAGACAAGAAAGAGATCAAACCGAGGGGGAGAGGAGAAAGGAAGTTACAATTGCTCAATTGCAATCAATTTCTCAAACAGTCATTCATCAATCATCAATGATCCAAAAATGAGAGCATAAGGTCTTTATAAAGAAAATACTAGGTCTAAGATAATTTGGTAACAAATTATCTATTGCTAAAAATAAGAAATCGTTATAAAATAAAATCACAATAAAATAATATACAATAAAATCAAACTTGAATCTTGTCCAATAAGAAAAATAAATAAAAGCCAATAAAATCATAATATCTTCTAAAATCTTCTTGGGATATTTGATATGATATCCGCATCAATTCTCCCTGAGCAGTTAGGACTCGACCCCATCTAGTAAACCTCGGTAATCAATCCCCAAACCACAAGCTGAGCGGCTGGGCAACCCTTTGGCGACGGTGGTAGACTCGTATAAGGGGGGCCGAAAGCTGACAGAGCGACCGATATCTCTAGAAGGAAGTAGATTTAGGCCTGAAAAAATGCACTCCTGCTGGCTCTGATAAAACTTCAAAAGGTCTGGGCCGAACTGCTATAGTGCCTCTTGAGAGATCCAAGCATTCTCAAACTCTGGTCAGCCAACCCAACAGACAAGAAAGTGATGAATAGCTCCGTCCCTGGTAAGCATAACCTGCTCATCTAAAATAGTATTGATTTTATCATGGTGTGTCGGAAGGGAGGGAAGTGACGCAGGGGAGGACGAACGGTCAATAGGGGATGCACGCGGGGGGATGGCAAAGGAATCCCCAGGTGGGAAAAAGTTACTTTTATACGCAATTAAATCTTTCATATTGAAAGTATGATGAAAACCAAAATGAGATGGAATGTCAAGAATATATGTATTTAATCCAATCCGCTATAAAAGTTTAAATAGACTAGCACTACGAGCTTGCAATTTAGAGATGTGCCCAGATAGGCACCATTCTAGTCTGATACGAATCATAACATAATCTCCTACATTGAATTCAACGTGTCTTTTATGGGAATCAGCGTGAAGTTTGTATGAAGCATTGTTTGCCTCTAATTGTTTATTGATCTCGATGTGTAAATCATGAAGGTGTTGTGCAAAAGTTTCGACCGTCATGGACACACTAACATATGAAGACATCGGGATAAGGTCCAATGGTTTATGGGGTTTGTAACCATGCACAACTTCAAATTGACTTATACCGAGGGATCTATTGAAAGAACTATTATATGTAAGTTGGGATATGGGTAGGATCAAGTCCCAATTCTTAAAATGCTCCTGGACCAAATACCGTAATAGGTTACCTAAACTCCAATTGACGACTTTAGTTTGACTATCTGTTTGAGGGGTGGTATGCAGTGAAAAATTTTAATTTGGTACTGTCCATGTGCCACAGGGTCCTCCAAAAATGGCTGGTAAAACGAACATTCCGATCAGAAACAATGGTCTTAGGAAGACCATACAGCTTGACAATATTAGCGAAATAAATGCGAGCGACTCGTAAAGTATCAGCAGTCTTACTACAAGAAATGAAGTGGGCCATTTTAGAAAAACGATCCACAACGATAAAAATGGAATCATGTTTCTTAGGGGTACGAGGAATCCCTAACACAAAGTCCATGCTTACATCCTGCCAATGACCATTAGATACAAGTAGAGGGGTGTAGATGCCAGTGTTTTGCTTTGTGTGTTTGGCGAATTGGCATATTCGACAAGTACTGACGATTTTAGCCACATCTTTCTTCAAACTAGGCCAATAAAATTGTCGCTCAACCTCCTCAATTGTCTTATCACGTCCAAAATGGCCAACTAAACCTCCGGCATAAACTTCCCAAACTATGAAGTCTCGGACAGATGTTTTCGGGATGCAAAGTTTATTAACTTGGAATAAGTACCCATCCGGAAGATGGAATCCGTCCGTGGTGTCCAAGTGCCCACACTGTAAAGTGAGGAAGATTTTGCTAAAGTCAAGGCAGGACTCATATTCTTCCTTAAACCTTTCAAGGCTAACAATTTTAACTTGAACAGCAGATAGTAAGGTCAAACAACTGCTCAAGGTATCAGCCATTTAATTCTCAACTCCTTTCTTGTGCTTCAAGACAAAAAAATAGGCTTATAAATACTTGATCTACCGACTGTGCCTATAATTTAATTTCTTCTGCGAGTTAAGGAACGGAAGAGCTTCATGATCCGAATAGAGTACAAACTCTTGAGGTAGTAAGTAATGGCGCCTGTAGCATAGGGACTGTACGACGACATACAACTCCTTATCATAAGTAGAGTATCGTCGCTTGACATCATTCAACTTTTCGCAAAAGTAGGCGATTGGGTGGCGTTTTTGACTAAGAATGCCTCCTATTCCTACACATGACGCATCACACTCTACTTCAAACACCTTGAAAAAGTCAGGAAGGCACATGACAAGAGCTATTGTCATCCTTTCTTTGATGAGTTTGAAAGCTTTAATCAAATTATAATCTTGTCTAATAAGTAAAACAAATAAAAATCCATAAAATTATAATATCTTCAAAATCTCAGAAAATATTTGTTGTCCTCGTCAAAAGCGCTAGGTGTAAATTTACCTGCACCTCAGTTGAAGAAATGGAGTAACATTGAGCCATAAGGCCGCCTTCAGAAACTAGGATTTTTTTTAGGCTAGCTCCTGAGATAAAAGAGAGATTTGATTGCTCCACCACCCCTTGCGAAGTGACCTGTTGTGAATCCTTTTGGAATGCGACTTGCAATGTTTGGTAGTAAAAAAATGATTTGACTGTAGAGCTTCATCCAGTCTACTCCTAAGACCATATCACAGCTACCCAGGTTTAGAAGTCTCAAATCAGCTGTGAAGGAATGGCCCTGCATAAACCAGTGAAAATTCTTGCAAACCATTCAACTAAGCATTTTAACCCCATTAGCTACTGTCACTTTTAAGGGTAGTGCTTCAGTTGTGGACTCAGACACTATAGAGGCTATGGTTGGGTCCAGGAAGCTATTAGTGCTCCTACTATCAATGAGGATGGTAACAGGGAAGTTGTTGGTTGTCCCTCTGATTTGGCTGGTGCTGTGAGAGGGGTTATATGATATGGCATTTATAGAAATTTCCACAGATTCTTCTATGGTCTCCTTTATTGCCTTCCGTTGCAGAGATTGAGTTTGGTTGTCTATCCTTGAATCTACAGCCTGGAACAAACTTGTCATTGCATCCAAAGCATGGTCCCATCTCCTTTTTGTGCTCAATAGTAAAATGATGGTGAGAGTTGGAATATGGAAGGACAGAGGAAGGTTGTGGTCGTGTGGTATTGTTTTGGAAGGGTCTGTCATTCTGCTAGAATGGTTGTCTAGAGAAGTTGGGAAATCTAGAGCGAGGTTTAGTTTTCTTTAGCGTTTTGGGAGAGTTTTCCTGTAGCTTGACAATCTCCTATGCTTGTGCAAGGGCACTGGGATTGAACACTTGAACCATCGGTCGAAGTTCCCCTTTGAGGCCACTAATGAAGTTGGATACAAAATAGGATTCTGTTAAGGACGAATTCATGCCAAGCATATGGGATTTGAGATCTTCAAATTGTTCTTCATAGTCAAGGACAGAAGATTTTTGCTGTAAACATCTCCCTTGAAAACTTCCCAAGGAATAAAGCCTTGTTGAAGAGCATATCCCTGGTACCACACCTCAGCTTAACCTTCCAAAACATAGATGCAATATTTATTTTCTGGTTTTCAGGAATTTTATAGAGGAGAAAGTATTTAGTGCGTTTTCTAATCCACCCTCTTGGATTGTGCCCATGAAACGATGGTACTTCCAGGTAGGTAAATGATTGTGCAGCTTAAAGTTCTGATCTGTTGTGGGAATACTAGGTGTAAACAGCAGGGGTCTGTCAGGGGGTGTAGCCACGTTTTGTGGTATAGTATTGATGCTGGCTTCTGGCACATCTTCTCTGGTTGATTGATTTGTCATTTTGAACCAGGGTTGTGGTGATTGTTTAATGAAAGAGTTGGTTCTGTTCTTGAAGAGTTGAGATAGTAGAAGCTTGGAAGGTAGCAGCTAAATCTTCTTCGATTACCTGCTGCAGTTGCTCATGAGTTGTATTCTGCATTGAAGCATTTGGTCTTCCAATTTTTTTTGGACATGTTTTTGGACAGGAGCTGTTTCCTGTGTGAATTTCAGGATTTGACAAAAGAAGCTGAATCTGATACCTTTCGTAATATACCACTGGGAAGTAGTGGTGGATTACAAGAGGAGAAAGGGAAATAGAGGAGTCTGCATAATTCAGAACTGAGGAAGTGGGAGAATTGAGAGAATAAGAGAAGTTCCAAATTGGATCTGAATATTCATTCATACGTTCAATGTACAATGGAATAGAAAATATAAAGACTCCTACGACAGCAAGGAAAGGATGACTTGGATGATCAGTCATCCTACTTACATCTAACTTGTAACAACCCTAAAACTAACCCCGAGTGAGCTAAATCCATCAGTAGACATTCTGCAGCATGTGAAATGCTGATGCTGAAGCTGAAGTGGCTGCTGAGCTGTTATATGAGCTGATTGCCACCTGGTTACCGCTTCTCTTCATTTATTATAAACTATGGTTCATGACATAGGTGCTCTATGGTGGATACAAGTTGGCAATTGAATTGCATCTATTAGAGAGTAGATTATAGATTCTTAAAGATGATTTTTTTTTTTCATTTACTAAACAATGATACGTGGAAATTTCTTTTCACCTCTTGAAGCCAAACATGCTCATCTAGACGCTTGCCGTCTTGATATGACTGTGCCCTATATTGTTTTGCTTCTGTATTTAAGAATTCCATCATTTATACGAGTGCAATTGAAAGCATGATCACCTAGGTGACACTTTTTTATGATGTTGCTATATATTGCTTGTTCTGTACATTGTTTTAGTTTTCAAGTGAATAGGTGAATTGAAAAAGGCTAGGAAGACCCTAATCCCAACACGTTTTGACCATTTTTAAAATTATGAAATTAAAACACACACGAATATATAATACACGTAAAATATATTCGGATCTAGATTTAAGTAATAAGTACAATAAACAAAAACATGCAAGACCTGATTTTTTGTAACGAATAAAAACCTCGATAATCACGATTATCGAGTAAAATCCTTCGGACTTCCACAGCCAGTAAAAGTAATGCACTAAGAAAGTCAACTTACAGACCAAGTGGTACAAACGCATTAAATTTTAGCCAACTAACTGCCGACATGTGACCCCTACCAAGAAACTACTTGGGTTTGCCTTTAACAATGGAACCGGATGCTCTTCGATCTTGTCAATATTACTTCATGAGCCGTAAAATTTCTGTACACCACTGGATCTTAGTTTTCATGCCACTCACATCTCATACGGAGGTTAACAGGTAGGAAAATGTGTGTATAATAAAGAATATTTTTTAGAGAGCATAATAAGAAAGCTTTGAGATTTGTACTCAACAATAGAAGAACCATTTTCTCAAAAAGAAGCTCTTACAAGCATTAAAGATAGGATCTTCAGAGGAGCCACCTTGTAAGAATATTTTCTGAAAAAGTACTCCATAAGATGTAAAAGGTAGGTATTTCTAAATAGGATAGAAAATTAGGTCAAAAAGATGTATCAAATAAAGGTACCCGCCCCAACGTTTGAGCGCCGTACAGGTGTGCACTGTAATGTAAGGGGTTCGCGCTCTTATGCTCGTACGCCAATCGGGCGCTAATCAGGCATGATTAGCTTGTGTTAAGTGAGCTCATGCGTGTCTTAGGCGCACCTCGAGCACGGGTATTCTAGAAAAGGCGCATGTGTGCATATCGAGCACACGTTGAGTATGAGCATTCTAGAAAAGGTGCTTGTGCGCGAATCGGGCCCACGAGCTCCTGATCCTCCCCCTATGAAGATCCTATCACTCCCCCTTTTTATCACGAACGACCAAAGGGAGGGTATCACTCGGAATCAGAATGGTCACTCGCACACTGAGAAACCAACTTTGCAGATAAACGTGCAAATTGCTTCCACATATAAGTCTCTTGGGTATCAAGTCGGGAGTCAAGGCACCGAAAGCCCTTGAGAACATGAGACCCTAACCGCTCCTGAAAAGTAGAAAGCCACACGAGCTAAGTAGAAAGCCGAGAGAGCTGCCCCGTGATCAACATGGAGGA
Organism: Nepenthes alata; assembly: GCA_028571085.2. Taxonomy (NCBI): domain Eukaryota; kingdom Viridiplantae; phylum Streptophyta; class Magnoliopsida; order Caryophyllales; family Nepenthaceae; genus Nepenthes; species Nepenthes alata. The sequence continues at coordinate 21,507 of JAOVVI020000716.1, read as the reverse complement.
CGAAGGAGAAGATAAGGGAGGCTCAGAAGGATTAGCAACGGCCGGAAAGGATGCGTCCTCTGAAAGGGCATCATCTAGGGGGTCATCATGTGCCAGGGAGAGACGATAAGTGTGGGCTTGGCTTTGTTCAAAAGTGGTACAAGTAATAGGCTTGCCAAGCCACACACAAGGAAGGTTAGGAAATTGGACACCGAGACCCATTATCAGCTGTTGGATAAGACAACCATGGAAAAGGTTATTATCCTTCTTAGATACAAAAATGGAAATGATATGTGCACACAAGTGAGACGGGAGATCAATCGGCTGCCCACTAAAGAGGGTGTATAAAAATAAGGTCTCATCGAGAGGAATAGAACTGATATGTCTGACCAGAAAAATATTGGTCAACATAATACAACGTGCCACCATCCTCTGAGGGATAAGGTGCTTGGCCTTAAATGATTTACCATGCTACATCATGGGAGAGCCATAAAGAAAAAAGGCTACCTCATCAAAATGTTGCATGGAACGATAACTGTGCAGGTAGTTAGGATTAGGCGCACGTGGAATGCCAAGAGTATAGGAGATCACCTTCAGGGTAATCCGAAAGGTACTCCCCCTCAAGAACGTAGAGAATGAATTTGACACATAGTCAAAATCATGAATATTTGCATAAAACTCTTGAACCAAGAGTGTAGAGGGAGGAATAGGGTTGGTCAGAATTGGCTACCAATGCTGGTCAATAAAGAGAGGAAATCGATTAATCAAGAGTGGCTAAGTGAACTTCCGGTTCAAGGGTAAGTTGCCGATAGGACATGCAGTTCTGGAAGAGGTCCTCAGCGGATGTATTCACAAAGCAATCTGGTGTTGAGGGCCGACTAGCTTGGGGACGCTTATCGACAACCTTGTTGGAGAAGGACATGCGAGAGGTGGACATCTGTATAGAAATTCATAGAGAGAGCTGGTGAGACACACTAATTGGAGACAAATATGCCAAATAAGGAACCCATAAAATCCCATCACCGCGGGTCTAGGGAGGGACGAAACCACTAAAAATCTACACAAGAGAGGTGGAGTTTAGATAGCGGGTAACCCCAAAAATGTGGGTGGGTTCCACATTGAAACACAGAAAATACAATTCCATGGCACGGCTAGATCTACACAATCCTTGCACGACTAACTACAGATCGAGACTAAAAATAGGCAAAACATGAACAAATCTAACATAGAGAGGAAAAGTGGTGTTTGTGAAGGATGATGGAAATCACCATTAATGGAGGGATTTAGCGCAAGAAGGAAGAGAAAAGGAAGATCTTACCTTGGATCTGCCGATGATTTGTGTAGAGAAGTGTAGATGGGGAAGATTAGGAAGTAGCATGAGGAGAGAAGAGAGGACGAGAGAATGGAGGTGAGGAGTGAGAAAAGGAAATGTTGCCCGAACATAGCTTGAGGGAGATAAAGGGCTGCGAGGCAGCGCTCGAGCGTGCCTCAGGCATGCGTCAGACATGCCTGGGAAATAGAGTGCACAAGCGCGAGAGAGGTGCGTATCAAGTGCACCCAATCTACCAAAGGGCACTTGAGCGTCAGGCAGGTGCTTGTGAGGCGCTGCAACACGAGTAATGGGGCGCATGAGCACAATACAAGCATGGGTTAGGCACTGTAATTTTTTTGATTGTATAATACATACAGCATAAGTTATTATATGGACAATGTCGCTCTTTGATATGTAAGATAACTTTTCTTGATCTATTTTTTCTTTTCGAATTTAATTATTTTGCATAATTTTATCACTTGATCATTCAGCTGTTTGACATAATTGACAAGAGTGTGCATCCTTGGACTTTGATTAAGATTGTTACGGATATTAGTTGTAGAACAGTGGGGGCGAATATGTCCGATTTTTTCACAACCATGGCATGTCGGGACAAAGTTAGAAGAGATGTAAGATTTATTACTTTGATTCCTAGCTTGATTAAAGCCAAGGTTCATTCATTTGTTTGAGTATAGAATATTAGGGCCATTAGCATTTATCCTTGTAAAACCTTTTGACCTCTGATCAATCCGGGCGGATGACATGATGTTCCATCTTGATATAGATGTGACTGAGTTAATGACAGTTTTTAAGTTAACATTAGCATTTAAATTGTTATAAGGATATCCAAGGCCGGTTTTGTTCCTGCCCACTTTTCTTAGACTAAGTATATGATCCAATTTCTTGGATCCACTGAAAAATTGCTTTAGATCATTTTGAGCACTTTCAAGATCCGATTTAAGGGTCTTGATTTTTCCTGTAAATGATTTGTTCAATTTCTCAAATTCTTGAGTTTTTGTGTCTAGTTTGATTCTAAAAGCGATTTCTTCCTTTTTGATTTTTGTCAATTTTTGCTTTAGTGGTGCATTAGTTTTATTGGTCTTTAGACATCCCTTAAATATTTTATTACACATGTCCTATAGGTCATAAAACTGAGTTTTTGACTCATTCTCAGAGTCATCAGTTTGATCTAGACTCTCTTCTAAATTCTCATCATTTCTACATACAAAGGTCATGAAGGCCATATAATTGGCTTCGCCTTCTTCGGTACATCTTTTATTATCTTCCTCTTCATCATTGTTCAAAGTAGTATTAGCTTTCATTGTTAGATCTTGTTGGCGTTTAAAATTTGGGCATTCAACTCTAATATGCCCCAAACCTTGACATTCATAGCATTGCACTCATTGAGTGTTTTTCCATTTTATGTCCTTGATCTCACGTTTGTCCTTCTTGTCACTTTTGGAGGACATTGAATTTACTTTTTGTTTGTTAGATGGGTTTTTGTTATTCAAAAATTTTTTGAAATTCTTTACAAATAAGGCAAAAACTTCGTCGCCGAGGAAATCTTCATTGGAGTCATTATCTATCACTTCCTTTTACAGATTTTAGAGTAATGGATTTATTTTTCTTTGATTGTGGTAAAGTGTGTTCATACATTTGAAGTAATCTGACAAGTTCTTCTATTTTTACCTTGTTAAGATCCTTACTTTTCTCGATAGTGGTGACTTTGGATTTAAATTGCTTAGGAAGCAATCTTAAAATTTTCTAAACAATTCTATTTTTAGGTATTCCTTCTCCTAAGTGAAACGTCGAGTTTACTATGTCGTTTAATTTTATATAAAATTCATTAAAGGTTTCATCGCCTTTTATTCTGATTTCCTTGAATCTAGTGGTGAGCATCTACAAATTTTGAATTCTTAACTAATTTAGTACATTCATGAGTAATTTAGAGAACATCCCAAGTATCTTTAAAAGTCTCACCCATCAAGATGGGTTTAAACTCTTCAGGGGATATAGCCATAAAAATAGTATGCAGCCGCTTATTATTCTTGTTACAAATATTGAGTTCTTCTTTCGTCCACAAGGACAGAACTTTTAGTTCATTGTCCGTAACGCTCCTAGGTGGAGTCCACCCAGATTGCATGCTGCCCCATACTCATTCATCCATAAATTTTAAGAAGGCTCTTATACAAACCTTCCAATAGGCATAGTTACTCCTATCAAAGTAAGGAGGAACGGATAAAGATTGGCTAATATGCATCTAGATCAGGGTCATGGATTGGGACGAGTCTCTGATTCCAAATGAAAAAGATTAGGAAGACTCTAATCCTAACACGTTTTGACCCTTTTTAAAATTATAGAATTAAAATACACACGAATATACAATACACGTAAAATATATTCAAATCTCGATTTAAGCAATAATCACAATAAACAAAAACATGCAAGACCAGATTTTTTGTGACGAAGGAAAACCTCAATAATCACGATTATCAAGTAAAACCTTCTGAATTTCTACAGACAATGAAAGTAATGGATTAAGAAAATTAACTTACAAATCGAGTGGTATAGATGCACTAAATTTTAGCCGACTTACTCCCGACTTGTGACCCCTACCAAGGACTTCTTGGGTTTGCCTTTAGTAGCGGAACCGGATACCCTCCGATCTTCTTGTCAATCTTGTTTCATGAGTCGTAGAATTTTCACATATCACTGGCTCCCGATTTCCATGTCACCCACATCTCATACAGAGGTCAACTGGTAGGAAAATGTGTGTATAGTAGAGTATTGTTTAGAGAGTGTAATGAGAAACTTTGAGATTTGTACTCAACACTGGAAGGACCATTTTCTCAAAAAAAAGCTCTTGCAAGCATTAACGATAGGATCTTTAGAGGAGCTTCCTTGTAAGAATATTTTCTGAAAAAATACTACATAAGTTGTGAAAAGTAGGTATTTATAGAGAGGGTAGAAAATTAGGTAAAAAATATGCATCAAATAAACGTATGTGTCCCAATGTTCGAGCACTGCAGAGGCACGCATTGTAATGTAAGGGGTCCGTGCCCTTGCGCTCGTGTGCCAATCGGGCGTTAATCAAGCGCGGTTAAACTATGTTAAGTGTGCTCATGCGTGTCTCGGGTGCATCTCGAGCGCGGGCATTCTGGAAAAGGCACTCATGCGCGTATCGGGCATAAGTCGAGTGTGGGCATTCTAGAAAAGGCTCTCATGCGCGGAACAAGTGAATGTCGAGCGTGGGCATTCTGGAAAAGGTGCTTGTGCGCGGATTAGGTGCAAGGGAGGCATGGATATTGGACGTTGCATATTTGCGAACATCAAGTGTGAATTTGATGTGAATCTTGGTGACAATGGATAATATGCCAACCACTAACTAGTCCCAGTCACGGAATATGTCAATACCTAATATTCCTAACATGAATCACTATTTTAATTGAGACAATCAATATGAGGTGGCTTTATTATCAGTACCTTTGCTCAATTTATCCTTACTGCAGTACATAGAATGAAAACCTAGTTAACCTTTAGTATAGTCAATCTACCTTCACACTGACATGAAGGGCGCTTCTTTTGTCAACCTTCCCCAATGTTGTCATGGAGTCAATACGAATCAGATAGTTGTCTTATTACCCAGTCATTTTATCTCTTTTTTCCCCATTTTGTTTTCAGTGATTTGTACAAGACTTTGTATCCAGTGCCTAAGAAACCTGTATGTGACATTTGGTGGATGTTGAGGATGATGTACTGCATATAGTTCATGTATTTATGATATTATGGCTGTACCTTTATGATAAAGCAAATCAAAAGATGTTATAATGTCAATAGTTGTTCAAGATGGCACTGGACTGGAGGTGTTACATATGGCCAGTTATTGTGCTCTAAGAAACATTTTTCCTGTTTTCTTTTCCATTTTTCTAGTTCCAATTTTCTATCCCTTTGGGAAAGTAGAAAACAATACTGACAAAATGGGCACTTCGGGAGCTTAGCCCATCAACATTTGTTTCTTTGGTGTAGAACATAACCCATATGCATTGATGTAATGTTCTGTTGAGCTCGTGTTTCCTTGGGTGTTGCTGTCTGTTTTGCTTTCTGTGGATGATTGTCCATTATGGTTCATGGACATAGTGGTGACTGCAACATTGCATTGAAATATGCAATTGCTAACAATCTATTTCTAAATGCAATGGGCTGTGCTGATTTGAAGCCCCGGCTTCCTTATTAACCTGTATACTTACATTTTTTTTTGCTACCATGCAGAAATGTATTTTGATAGAGGCAACTTTTATGACTTCACATCTCTAGGTGAGTGTTTAGCTATCACTTATCTTAGTGTGATGGATAGGCCTATATCAATCTTCCTTTGTTTTTTGGGCAGTAAAAAACTTTCAGTGCTGCTGCTGAAGTCAAATGTTTAATTTTTATATTTATTTTGCACCTAAATATTTTTGGTGAAGTTATAAATTTTCCCTCAATGTGATCAGAAGTTAGAGAACATGTACATGTTGACTCCTGATTATCTTTATTTGCAGTTCGGGAATTGGATGTCCCAGGTGAATTATATGAAAAGAAAGCATATCCATTTGAATTTTCCACGGTTGAAATGCCATATGAGACATACAATGGGGTGAATATCAGACTCAGGTACTGTTCTCTTTTACTGTAAAGATGTCAAGGAAAACTTGTTCCATTTTTGTTCTCTCTCTCCTATAGCCTTGAAATATCACCTCTCCCATTTTCCCAACACGTAATTTGCTTCTTTGGAGCCTTTGAAATGAGTTGCTCATTCAGACCTGTTATGATGGTGGGTGAAGTTATTGGTTTGGAGTTTTTAGGGGAAAATTGTTGTCCTCCTTTTGCCATGGCAACATTGCAGTTGCCTGGTGAATGATGCACAGCCAACTTAAGGGGTGCTTGAACTGGTTTTTAAGTGCTCTGGGAGAAGTTCTAAATTGTATCTTCCTCTAAAACACTTTTTGAGTGTTTTAAAAAAAAATCTAAATTGAATAAGTTTAAAAAACTCAAAGCAACTCTAAAAGGATCTCAATAAGATTTTTAGGATGTCTTTTTTGTTCTTGTGAAAGAACCAATGTGTATTTTTTTTTCAGAAGTTGTTCCAAAAGTTATACCAGATTGGCCCTTAACAATTCATCAAACCAACCAAAACATTGATGAATTGGTTCAATAAGATCTAGGAGATGGGCTCGTTTGGTTTTCTGTCCATCTATTAATGGGATGTGGTTGTCAGTCTTATTACCATTACCTTTTATCTTGTTATCTTTCTTCTGGTGCAAAGAGAAGTTTTTGTTTTTGTTTTCATTTTTCTCGTTTGTTTCTTTCATATGCAAATTTTACCTTTTCTGTACCACTGTGTTACTTAACACATGACAAAATGTATGTTTTCAAGGGCAATCTATTAATCGGTAAGCATTTGTTTAGTTCATTAAGAATGAACTAAAGGACTCATTAAGAATGATTCTAATTTAATTCATGGCCTATTAAAAGTAGAAGACACTCTCTTTGGATCCTTGCAAATAGAAAGATTGCTATCTAGTCAAATTTGAAACAATTCCTTCCTTTCAATGAATTTCTGACAGCTCTTCAAGGAATGAATTTAAGTTTCCTCCAACTATGGATAGGACATGACCATTAGTCTCCTGCATGTCTCGGGATGGAAGTGGCCTTTCGTGTCTAGGATCATCGATCATAGGGGCCCCTTTATCATTCTATATAAATAAGATGTTCTCAACTAAAGATATGTATGTAGGAGTAATTATTAGTGTGGGAACTATAGGAGGTAGCAATAAGAATTTTTCTATTAATAAGAGTGCATCAAGGGTCTAATCTTAGTCATTAACTGTTTACCTTAGTTATGGATGGACTTATAAAAGATAATAAGATGAAAATCCTTGGTGTATATTATTTGTAGGTGGTATTGTTTTAATTGTTGAAAGTTGAAAAGGTTAAAAAATAAAATTAGCATATTGGATTGAAAAACTTGAATCTAAAGTATTTAAGATATGTAGGAGTGAAACCAAATATATGAAGTGTAATTTTAGTTGTTATAAACAAAATAATGTACAAATTAAAATCAATGATTAAGATATTTCTAAAAACAATAAATGTTGTTATTTGGGATTCATAATTCGAAAAGATAGGTTATAACTGATAACGTGACATATGGGATTAATATAAGTGATTAAAATAAAGAATTGTATCAGGTGTGCTTTGTGATAAAAATATATTTTTAAAATTGAAAGGAAAATCTTATAAGATAGCTATTAAACTAGCAATACTTTATGAATCAAAATATTTGGCAATCAAATGATATACATAAAAGTTAACAGTATGGAGATGGGAATGTTAAGATGGTTCGGTTGAGACATACTAAAAGATAAGATAAAGAATGATGATATTTGTAAACATTTAGAAGTTGCATCTATATATAATAAGATAAGAGAATAACGTTTAAGATAGTTTGAACACTTAAAATATAGGCCAACGGAAGTATCAGCGAGAAAATGTGAGTTAGTTGTTGTTGAAGGTAAGAAAAAATAGGTAAACCTAGGAAAATTTGAAGTGTTAGTAATTAAAAACAATTTAAATTACCTATACTCTCAGAGAGTATTATACTTAATTGAGTGGAATGGTAAAAACAAATTCATATAGCTAATCTCATTTGATGAGACATAAGGCTTTGTTATTGTTATATAGTAGGTTATTTTATTTGTACAGATATACTAGGGGTGCATTCAAAAATAAAAAGACAAAGTTAAAAATTGTGATGGATAACTTTGCTTTGTACGGTAGCTTTAGCTATTGTTTTTATCATTTGTATTTTTTATGCTCTTAATATTTTGGGGCATCCCAACAATTATATACGCGCTAATCTGATGCCCACTTGATGAAGGAGACATGCTCTATTTATATTAGATGTTCAATGCAATACCATTAATAATGAGTATGACACCTAGGACGAATGCTTCAACAAAACCGTGATGGCCAATACTTGGCTACGATATTTGCATTTATTAAATAGATTGTTGTAAGTGATCACCGGAAAAACTTCCTATGTTCCTATTTGCACTATGGGAGCAGGAATGTGGTTCATCGCATGGGAAAAATACCTAACTAAATATTTGGTGAACTGATTAGAAACACAAAAGTTCAGATTCTAGTATTTTTGACTACCAGAATTTTTGACTTTGGTTATGCATGATCCAAATCACAGAATTTTCAATTCTGGTATGCATGATCCAGACTGCAGTTTTGGGCACTTTATTAGGGATCCCAGTAATTACAGTACCATGGCCATCATGACCTAAAAGATGGGCATGAGTTGCCCTTTTGGTGTATTTTAGAAAACCAATACTTTGGGTGGTTTTTCAAGGGTGAAGAGTTATTATCTCTATTTTGGAAGATCTCCTCGTAGCTCTAGATGTTCACTCTGCTTACTCCTTTGGAAGATCCCTCTATCCATCTTTCTTGATGAGTTAGAAATTTTCTCCTTTTAGAGGACTTGGTGTGGTTGAGTGATTTGTTTTATGCTTCATGATTTTTACTCTGATTTTTTTCAAGTAATACTGTAATTGACAACATACAACTATGTGTCTGATGTTCTTTGGTTGGCTTTCCAATCTTCAGCCAAAATTCAACTACTGCCCAGGTCACATCCGGATTATATTATTTGCTCCATGAGTTCATTATCTTAAATGATTGCTCTTCTTTTGAATGCTTGACTGAAAAAAAAATAAAGTGGTTAACTCCATTTTGGCTGCTATATATTTTCAGCTTCATAAATTATTAAACAGATTGCTGTAGTATCAGTGATAACGTCATGATTCATACTGTTGCATTCTAGTCTGTGCTCGGTTCTTGTTCAGTATTAAAATTTTTCTTACTGTGCTTCTGCAGGTATGTCCTTAAAGTAACCATTAACCGTGGTTATGCTGGAAGCATAGTGGAATACCAGGACTTCATGGTGATCTTTCTCTAACCTCACGTCTTGCAAACTTTCACCTATCCCCTTTTCCTGTCCCCTCTTCCACCCATTAACTCTCATGTTCATAATTCTGTATTCTTCTGATTTTTTAAATTTATGTAATATTTTTGGTTGAAGTTGTTTTATGAATAGGCTTGGATTAATATTATCCTCAGATCACCTTTTTTCCTTTGGGATTTGCATAAACGTTAAATACGCCCCCAAATTATTTTTTGCAATCTGTTGTTCTTGGAAAGCAAATCTCACAGAGATGGCTGGTACCTGCAGTATACGTTCTTTGGAAACTGTGCTAAACAATGAAGTATTTGATGACTTCTTTACTGATTTCTCTAAGAGAGCCATGGGCTAAAGAAGCAAGCATAAAGTGAGTGAGCACTTCAATATACAGCTTGTGGAGCTCAACTTGAGAGTGACAGTTCGGGGGCCTTTGTGGTGTCTGAAAGTTCTGCTATCATGTGATAAAACCAAACTTCAGGGATTCAAAATAGCACCAAGACACTGTTTATCTTGCTTTTTGTCTTCATATTTGTTTCTGACAAGTATCCTTCATTGGATTGTTAAATGATTCATCTATCCTAAGCATACCTAGGGGAACTCCAACTACTCTTGGTACAACTTTACCTGAGGCATACCAGGGGAATCTTAGGACTTCCTAAATGTCAAAGTTATGTAGCCTTCATATACAATACGAGTGATATGATCATTATTTGCAATTTGTGCCCATTATCTTTGTCCATTTTTGCAAACCTTTAAATTATTTAAGTTGAACACTAAATTCAATACCTGTAGAATTGAATATTGAGTTAAATTAAGGAGTTGCATTCCTTTCTATCTATAAGCCTAACTATCTAACGAGGAACTGAGAAAGAGGAGTAGGAATTTAAAGATAGAAAACTCGAAAACACAGCATGAGATGGAAGGAAGTGAACTTCAAGCTTTGCTGAACATGTATTTTGCTATTCTCAAATCTGAATCTTGCTTCCAACCTCACGAGGATTAAATCTAAGATAAAAGTCTCCTAACAATTACTAGAATTAAAGTCTAACACCCTATTAATGCAACATCTTCCAAAAAAATTAAGACTAATCTACCACCTAAAAGATAACTACTAATTAAGTATCTCCCACTTAATACATCAACTAACTAATGAATAAATATCATCAAAATATCTCCTTTGTGGGTAAAAGTGGGTAGGCCGTGTACTTCAAGTGGGCTGCTAGCCTACTTTAGTGATAGGCCTTGCATTGCATCACTATCCCACATCAAAGCATACCTTGATTATGAATAGAGAGATGAGGAGGACAAGGACTAATAATGTCATCAAAAGGGGTCTATTATTCATGGTGATTTTGTTTATAACATGGGGATTTAAGATCATTTATGAATACTTAGGTGCTTGCATGGCTTTGTTAAGATTGCAGTATCTCATTTTTTTGGTTCAGTTAAACTTCCAAACCTCTTGAAATGAATAAGGACATGTGTTAATAACTGAATAATCAGTTGACAGTAGTCCTATAGGCTTGTTCATGATCTTGGAGTGAATAATGGAATGAGGTTGTAAACTATGAAAGTGCTTGTTCATTATCCCAGCATAATCAGCATATTTGAATGCCTGTTTGAGTTCTGTTTTTTTTATTGATCTTAAACTGACTGTCTTCTACTGCATGCATAAATGTACACGTGATATGATGCTACGAGGGAACAATGGCATTCTGACCGGTATGTATTCCATATGAAAACTATACTGATTCCTCATGACAAGTATGAATGCTCATTCCTTCAGACAAGAAGGGCAAATGCTGTATTGCTCTCTATTCTATAATTTATATTAGGTCATGTTATAGACCAGCATAGCCTTGTGGTCTACCCAGTGAGTGCAGCCAACCAAATACTGGTGGGCTACGCTAGTCTTGTGCCCAACCCATATTCATCTTTAGAACACCTAAGAAAATTAGGAAGATTCAGTGACCTTCAGGTTTATTTTATATTTTGTGGCATTTATTGGATTATTTCTGGGAAGAGTGTTGTAATTGTAATATATTTTGAAAGTAGATTAAGATCATGACTAGAATCTGTTATGGTTGGTTATTTGTTTTACCTTTTTTTATTGTTTTTAGGAAATTGAGTAGGACTGTAGACTAGTATCACTTGATTAGGATAAAATCAGAATAATTACTTTTTTTAATGATCCTCTTAACCAGTGCCAGGCACTTGTTAGGAAAACCTTTTTTTGGGGTGGGGAGCACATCTTTTTATCAATTCAAATCAATGCACCTTGCAGTTGGAATGTATTCGCTATGATGAGGTTATGGTAAATAAGTAAGCAAAGGTAAAAATTTGTACATTCAGCTTACAAATTTTACACTTCTTGGATGGATATTAAGGCCGGAGAAGTGAGGTTGAACTTTTTAACTAGAGCATGGTTTTTTTTTGCCGGACAAAAAATAATGGTGAGCTTTCGAGCATTAATAAGGAGATTCATTGTGACCTAGAGGTCACAAGTTCTAACTAGAAAAACAGCCTCTCTACTCTGGCAATGCTATGTACATTTTATCGTTTCCAATCTTCATAAATGTATGAGTTTCATACACTAGGCTCCCATTTTTTATTTTGTGCTGAAATCACATATCTTACCACTAGTGCCTTTTTAGGCTGGAGGCAAGTATGCTCGAGAAGTCCTATTTCCTTAGTAGCAATTTTGCTCAGTTTGTATTAAAAATAAAAATAAAAAGTCAACAGTGAGGTTGGATTTCATTTGACTATTTAATTTCTTGTTGATGGGGTTAACATGGTGAGCCTCCAAAGTAGAAGTTGAAAGTTGGATTAAGGGGGAAGAAAAAGGAATTGAACGAATTCCCTTTGAAAATGATGGGGAGTTTGTTATTAGTGTCATACTTGTGGCACTGTTGTCTGTTGTTTCATACTTCTAAGAAATAAGTATGGAAGCAAACAGTATGTACTAGGGATGTTATGATTCTTTTTTACGAAAATGACAGTGAACCAAACATATAGAGGTCTAATTCCTAGAAGGACATGCCTGTGAGTTTGGCCGAAAGCAATCCAGGGCTCTCTCTAATCAAATGTAAATGTAACATCTATGGATGTGAGTAGTGACCAAGGCCTAGGTTTATTGAAATGATATGAAATGGAAACTTATTTTTATTTCTCTGTCCTTTACTGGGGGAAGTCTTTTATGTGCTTCTATGTTACTCTTTCAAAGAGGATTAGGTAGTTTTATTTCCCACACAAAAGATATACTTGCAGAGACTATCTTCTATGTTTCGAATTTATTTATGCTCCCATTGCTACTTTATTATATCACTGCAACCATGAACTCCTTGATTAATTAAAATGCCCTGGATGCATGTCCCTGGCTACATGCGTCCACTGGGATGTGTTATTGGATGCATTCCTCTACACAAGGTTGTTTTCCTTCTGTCTCTTGTTGCTCTTATTGTGCAACTTTCTATCATGCCTTGAAATATTACCACCTTGAATCTTCCCATCTACTTAGTCATAAAGTGTTTGATCCCTTATTTGAACCGGTGGCATCATGTTATGATTTTTCCTTGTAATAAGTTTGTATAACTCATTTTCTGAATACCATTGCGGGTAGTTTGTCTTATACGTTGTGCATTTTCCTTTTCTGACCTTTCTCTTACCTATCAGGTTCACAACTATTCTCCACCTCCATCAATTAACAATAGCATTAAGGTTAGTGCAATATGTTCACTTTCACACAGCCATAAGATTAGTTTTGGAACTTATAGCAGAATAAAAAATTGTAAACCTGTAATTGAAAGATAAAGAAAAGGAGTTTTTAATCCTGCCGATGAATGAAATTTTGTTCTTCATCATCTATTATCATTTCTGTGGCTGTCCTGAGTAATGTATAATCTAACTATCATAGTAAACTGACTTGAAGAGTCTCTTTTTGTTTCTCAAAAGATGAAGAATCTTTAATTTAATATTTGCATTCATATCTGAGGCTGAATTGATTTATAATGCTTTTGCAATATCTTAACAAGCTTTTCATGTCTATTATAGATGGAAGTTGGGATTGAAGATTGCTTACATATTGAGTTTGAGTACAGCAAAAGCAAGTAAGTTCAAGGCATTTCTGTTTGCAATGTAGACAATGCTCATATTATCGTTCGAAATATCAAGCTGAAAGCTGGATGTACCTTTTCAAATCTGTTGTGAGAAATAATATTGCCGAGATTTAGGGATGTACCATGTTTCATGCTTCCGACCAAAAAGATTGGTCCTTCGATAGTCCTTTGACCCAACAAAGTGAATGTGTAAGGTATTGTTTCGATAACTATTGAATGTGTATGATTCTCATAGCTTAGTTGTATTGAGCTTTTTGGCAGGTACCCTTTGAAAGATGTTATCATCGGGAAGATCTACTTTCTTCTTGTGAGAATCAAGATAAAAAATATGGATCTTGAGATCAGACGTCGTGAGTCAACAGGGTCTGGGGCAAACACTCATGTTGAGACAGAGACACTGGCAAAGTTTGAGTTGATGGATGGTGCTCCAGTCAGAGGTACATCACCCGGTGCTTTTTTGGAAGGTCCATTATTATTTCATGATTTGTGGATAATACAATATCCATAGTTATCGTTTCAATTATTTCAGATTGGATACTAGCGTTCTTCCTAGTCTACTCCTCTCATTGTAGTAGCATTCTCTCTTGATAATTTTCTGTAAACTCTTCTTTGGTCTTCCTTTGACTCTTCTATAATGGGCATTTTCAAAACTCTCACATTTCTAAGTCATTGCATTAAGTGGTCTTCATTTCACATGACCAAACCACTTCAGATGTGTCATTTGCATTTTTCTTCTATAAATGCCACCCCGACCATGAATCTATTTGTAAATCTGCTTCAACATTTGCATATTGCTCACTTGTCAATTGGAAGCAAGCAAAGATTTGACATCTTCAATGTGCTCTTCTCGCTACTGCCCTTTTTTGCACTAGTCAATTTTTAACTACCTAATACTTGCACTACATACAGCACTGATGGCCTAGTAGCCAGCTTATAGTATTTGCGTTTTAAGTTTGACCATTGTTCTTTGATCACACGGGACCCCTATGATACTTCCTGATTCATCAAGCCTACTTTTTTGAAATGAATAATATCATCATAAATCGCTTCAGCTCTTTGAACCATTGATCAACAGTCATTTAAAATAATCTCTATATTCAGTCCCTACTCTCAATTCCACACCATCTACTTCTCAGTTATCAAACTTGCATCCCATATATTCATTCTTTGCTTTATTAATTATAAAATCTGTAGCTGCCAAAGTTTCTCACCAAACTTTCTACGTAGTATTAACTACCTTTTTTGTCTCATCCACTGAAACTATGTCATCTACAAAAAACACATTGCAAAGTACATCATCTTAAAATATATTTGATCAATTCACCCACTGCCATTAGAAGATATATATCTCCTCAAAATTAACCCTGGTATTAACCAATCATAATTGGAAAAAACTCAGACTCTATTGCCTTTGTACCTCAACAAGTCTGAAAATTCAGAACTTAAGATGAGAAGGATATTTATTGAGAAATGTTTGGGGAACACTCAATGGATACCCTTGGATGATATAACGTTTATCTATCTATTTTTCTATAGGCCTGTTGATGAATGGAGGGATGGGATGGGGCATTATCACTTAAGAGTGTCCTAATTATGTCAAAAAATGTCTTGGTAATATCATTCATTTTTTTGTTGGATATTTAAATAGAAGGGTGTTATGGTGGCGGGCCTATCGTTGATTGTCTAGGTCAATTCTCACCAATCCAGACTTCCCATCTTGCCTGTCAAAAAAGGAGAAAATGAAGGGGTATGAACTGCCGTTTGATATGTAATGGTAACGGATGACTGTGAAAGAGTATGTATCTGAACTTCGTGACAGCTAGTGTAATATGTCAAGGGGAAATAACCAAAAAATAATTAAAAAAATAAAAAAGAAGAGAAAAGTAGGCATTGTTTGAATCAGATGGAAGATTCAGGAGTGAGTTTCATGTTTAGCAAAGTCATCCAAATGATGTGTAGTTGTAGTTACGTAAGAAAACTGCCAAGACAAACTGCTGTTGTGGCATTCATATGTGGCACCCATTCATTAAAGTAACAGTCAATATATCATACTTATCGACTGATTTATCATTGATATATCAACATATTACGATTTTATTGCGATATTGGAGCTTGATACTAATAAGTCATCTAAACTCAAATACTGATGCATGCAGCACCATATGTACTCGCATTTGCAGGTGAATCAATCCCTATCAGGCTCTTTCTTAGTCCATATGAATTGACACCCACGCATCGCAACATCAACAACAAATTTAGCGTCAAATATTATCTGAACCTTGTGCTTGTCGACGAAGAGGACCGCCGGTATTTCAAGCAGCCTGAGATAACGATATACCGCCTCGCTGAAAGTCCAAGCGAATGATTTCTTATCACCAATTGACGTCCTCCCTCATAGTGAACCATCAAAAAGGCCAGAGCACCATGTTTGGAGTCTCGGAACCTTACCATCGCTAGTAGTGATGCCACTTCTTGAACTGTGATTCGTTCTCTTGATTTACCCAGCTTGTATCCTTCCTCGAGCCATCGTTCCAGTGGGTCGGTGCTGTCTTGCACATAATGCAGGCATATCAGTAAGATTGTTAGCTTGACCTTCAAAGGGGATTGTCTCTGAAATCGCATTCAACTTCCATTACTTGATGTCCTTTATGAGGTTTTCTGGTAGTTTGTGGCGATTCTGTCTGTATTTCCTTGGTCAATGTTTTGTAACTTGATTAGTCAGAAGTGATAATATTCTGCAATATGAAAAAGAATTATCCGAACTCTAACACAGGGCGATATTTGATTTAAAAAAAAAAAAAATTGACATTTTGTGAGAAAGAGATCGAGGAATCAGAAATGTCTGGGTCATTTTGTTTTGATTACTTTAGCATATTATAGCATAGATTAGTTATTGGTCTATCATTTTGATGGTTAATATACTGTGATATCTTTGCATTCGTCCAAAAAAAAATTAAGTTAATCTTCTTTACCATTTAAGCATGAAACTTATTAAGATTTTCCATCACTTATCATTCCAAGGGTTTGGATTGATTGATAAAAAATAAATAAAAGATAGAGATTATAACATCCTACTAAAACACAAAATAATTCTTTAATAATAGCCTCGGGGTCAAACTCATCAAACTTTGACGAGTTTAATTGCACTTAAGCTCTGTGGAGTGTGAAACTTATTATTAAACGATATTTTATGAAATAAATTTATCATAAAAGATACGAGTCTTAATTTTACAGAAAAAAATATTTATAGTTGGAGTGACAGTGAATGTTATAGTAAATGGGCAAGCGTGATTATGAGAAACTATTTATGTAGGCTCTACATTCATATTTTTCTTTATAAAATGAAGGTTGGATCTGCCACCATTGTTGATTCAATGGAAAATTTTGAAATCTACTTTAAAATAACATGCTTGTCATTTAATTGTCATTTTTTGTTTACAGACGGGGATATTTTTTATTCAAACAAATTGTTCGCCAAAAAATATTATTTTATGAAAAATATGTTTTGAGAAGATATTGTTCACATTATTCATGAAAAATGTTTTTTTTTTAAGCAACTCTCCACTATTATACTTTTTAACGTTTGGCATGTATAAAAAAATATAAATTATTATGTAAATTAATTATACAATAGTAGATGTTTCTGGCTATAAGTAATGTCATTTGGATGATAATGATATTTTTTGCTCAAAAAATATTTATATTTACCATTGATTAGTCCTTGATGTGTAGATATTATATTTATATTAGGGTTATATATACATACCACCGGGGGAATTACCGGTTGTTGTGGGCGGGGAGTCGGCAATTGGGGTTCTGGGATCGAGGCGAGTTGTCCTGCGATTGATTGATTGGTGGCTCAAGGCATCATTGGTTGGTAGCAGGCAAAGAAGATCAAGGACCCAATGATCAGGGACCGATCAGCTGGTGCTAGTGTGGATCAAGTTGTGTCAACCAGTGAACGACAGTGTTGCCCAGCTATGTGACTGTGATAATGGCCGGAAATCAGCCGGCAGATGGTCTGCAACAACACAAATCATACAGACAGACAAGGGGAAGAAGAGGGAAAGGGAAGAGAAAATGAGAGGAGAATTCTGACAGCGGGGAGTCGAGAGAAAAGAGGAGGGAGAGGGATATGAGTCAGATAAAATATATTATATTGCCTGCCTTATCAATAATTACACCGTGACTACCCTAACTGAAGGCAACCAGAAGCATGACGAGCTCACAAAATGAGAACCCAGAAGTATAAGAATCTAACCGGAAGTATAACAACCCAATATCCAACATTGCATAATGATCCAATAACCGAAAAGGAATATATATGTATGTATAACTCAAAATAATAATGGAAAACAATAAACAGAAATTTAAATGTAATCCTTAAATTTGAGCGATCGTCGAGTCACTCATGTATCCCGCCGAGAATGCAATGAATCAATGGGTGCGGTGGTATCCGGCATGTGCTTGGGATGGCAAGAGAATACCCTGATCAGCAAGATTGTCGTGACATTTTTTAAACAGGGAGACATAAAAGACATTGTGGATTTTTGCATAAGCTAGAAGTTTTAACCTGTATGCTACGGATCTGATCCATTCGATGATGCTGAAATGACCATAATAACGGTTTAGCAAGTTTATTAGCTTGCCGATGTGCAATAATGAATTGACAATAGGGCTGCAATTTGACGAAGACCCAACCGCCGACCGGAATTCACATTCTGTCCGGTGAGCATCACTTTGATTTCTCATATGCAGTTGAGAGCTATGGAGATTATTCTTGAGGGTGGCGAGAACATAGGAGCGATTAATTAACAGTTCGTCAATGGAAGCAATTGAGGAGGAGCCCCGAACATAAACAGTTAAGGCTGGAGGGTGCCCACAAATAGCTTCAAAAGAGCTTATTTGAATGGAAAAATGCTAAGCCGTGTTGTAACCTCATTCTGCCCATGGTAGATATTCGACCCATGTCAAATGATTATTAGCGACAAAATATCGTAAGTAATCTTCCAAGTAGTGATTTAGTACCTCAGTTTGTCCGTCTATCTATGGATGATGGAAACTACTAGTGGACAACGTGGTAACCTGTAACTTAAAAAGTTATCGCCATAATATGCTCATAAACACTGGATCTCGATTAGAAATAATATCAGCTAGGAACCCATGTAAACGAAAAATTTCTTTAACGAAAACATCTGCCAAACCCGCAGTAGTGAAATAGGCATCCAAGGGAGAAAAATGGGCATACTTGGACAGCCGGTCCACTACAATAAAAATCACAGTCTTTCCGTTTGAGGGGGTAAGTGGGTGTAAAGTCCATAAAGATAGATTCCCAAATTTTACCGGGAATAGGAAGGGCCTGTGGAAGCCTAGGGGGGCCGAATTTAGAGGGTTTACCTACTGGCAAACGACGCAGCGGGACATGAATTCCCAGACATCTTGTCACATGTTAGGCTAATAGAAGGAAGCGGCAATTTTGGCTAGTATGCGCTAGAACTCAGCATGACCGCCCAAGGGGAGTTATGGTACTCCTGCAAAATTAAATCCTGTAGAGCCAAATCGGCTGGAACCAGAAGCTGATTTTTGTATAAGATTAGGCCATCGCGTAGAGTATAATGCTCGTAGTCACCTGGGCATTCTTGCAGAGCATTATCAGGTTTTTTGAATCTAGGTTCCAGTTATGAAAATTCAGAAGGGCATTCAATAGAGCCACCACAGGCTTAGATATGGCTTGTAGAGTGTGACAGATAGCTTCAAGAAGCCTGGACACGACATCCGTAGGTGTGTTTTCCTTCCCAAGCTAATAAACAATGTTGGATTTGTATCCCATTAGTTTGGTGATCTAGCGTTGTTCCAGAGTGTGGATGGATTGACTTAGCGACGCCTTCAGTGGTTGATGATTTGTTTGTATTGTAAATTTGGCACCTAATAAATATTGGCGCTATTTTTTGATTGCTTCCACAATGGTGCAAAGCTCCGGAAAGTAAGTAAACGAAGCTTGTAACCGTTAGAGGAGTTGGCGGCTAAAGAATGTAATGGGTTGGCCTGATTGCATGAGCACCATGCCAATTCCATGGCCAAATGTGTTAGCTTGGATGATAAAGGGTTTAAAGAAATCTGGTCAAGTGAGAACTGGAGTGGAAATGAGGGCAGTCTCGAGTGAATTGAAATCTGCATCAGCTTTCATATTCCAGATAAATGCATTCTTACGCAATAGGTGCTGCAATTTGGGCATAGTGGGCCACAAATCATCTATAACACCCGGAAAGCCTGAGAAAACCCCTTAAATACTTGATATTAACTGGTGTTGCCTAGTTCTATACTGCTGTGATTTTATTGGGGTTGACCGCCGCCCATGTTCCTAACATGATGTGGCCCAAGTAGGATAAGGAAGTACGTCTGAATTCATACTTGGATAATTTGGCCAAAAATTGATTCTCCCGCAAGATGTGGAGGACACGGGAGAGATGCTCAAAATGCTATTCCCACGAGGAGCTGTACACTAGAATGTCGTCAAAGAATACCAAGACAAACTTTCGCAGTACCGATCAGAAGATAGTGTTCATTTCGAACTGGAAGGAGGAAAGGACGTTTGATAATCCAAAAGCATGACGAGGAATTCATAATACCCTTCATGTGTCCGGAAGGCTGTTTTGTGTACATCATCTGTGTGTACCCTCATCTAATGATAACCATCACACAGGTCTAGTTTGGAGAATATTTGAGCATCATGTAATTCATCTAGCATCTCATCCACGATTGGAATGGGGAATTGATCTTTAATTGTTAAGGCATTGAAAGCATGATAGTCCACACAGAAGCGCTAACTACCATCATTCTTTTTTACAAGGAGAACTGGAGAAGAAAATGGACTAGTGCTAGGTCGGATGATACCTTCTGCCAACATCTCTTGGATTAGCCTTTTCATTTTCGTCTTCTAAAAATACGGATAACAATTTGGTTTAACATTAACTGGCGGAGCATGCAATTTTAAAGGGATTTGATGATCCGTTGAGCGGTGAGGTGGTAACCCCTGTGGGACCGAGAAGATATCTACAAAGGACGAGAAAATGCCGCTGAGGGTGGTCATAATAGTATGATCAATGTTCTACAGTAATTGGAATGGAGGCAGAGTCATATCTAGACTGTTGTCGAGAGTGATTTCCATGACAGGGGTGAATGTCAATTGGAAATAAGTAGAGACTGAATGGGTGAGCTCACTTCACCTCAATTATCCCAGTGACATAGTAGAAATGACAGCTTATTGCAAGCCATGTAAAGTCAGCCATCCCCCTTTGTGGTGGAATCTCATCGAGAGAGCCTTGTAGTCAAATAGTATCGGCCCAATTGTTGCCAGCCATCGGACTCCCAATATAATATATACTCCATATATCGGCAATAAATAAATGTTCACAATAAACTCAGTAGAACCCAAGGTGATTGGGACATGAGTACATTGTCCCTCGCAAATGGAGAATCTCCATTTGGTGGGAAGGTTTAATAGAGAGGCCTAGGTGCTTGGCCAAACAAGTCTACAAGAAATTATGGGTAAAGTCACTATCCACCAGCATTACTATTGTATGACCTGAGAGTAGCCCTTGAAGTCTCAAGGTGGAAGGAACGAAGTGGCCTTCTAATGTATGAAAAGATATGGTTGGGTTGATGTTTGAGATTGGAGGTAAAGGAAAAGGTTCCTGCAGAGATTCAACTGAAGAGTTTGTATTAGTGCGGTCAGCCTCGTCTATTGGGGACACTGGCTAAACAGAACCATCATCATCAGTGGTCAGATATAAGAATTAGGGTTTACAACAACGGCCCGGTGTAAAGCGCTCATCATAGGCCCGGTGTAAAGCGCTCATCATAGTTAAAACATAGCATCTTGTCTCGGCAAGCAGCCATTTCAACTAGAGTAAATTTTTTTTATTAGTAATTTGAGTAAAGGGGGATGCAAGGTGGGCGTTTTTTGGAAATTTATGGGGAAATTAGGGATGGACTTAGGATTGGGTGGTCACTGTGAAGATTGTTGCCTGGCATCAATTTTCTCTTCCACCAGTTTCGCCATACTGATTGCTTCCGATAACAATGATGGTTTC